>JAYEVH010000219.1:0-206229 GCA_036346255.1 Ampelocalamus luodianensis
GAGCAACTTGTCAGGCATAAGCTGAGCGAAGGACGAAGGGTATTATGCAAATAACTGCTTTCTCACTTTTGTCATCAGATGTCAAGAATTCTGTTCTACCAATGCATGCTTTTCACTCATGTGGAAATAACTACTTTTAGGTCGCATGTCGGTTACTTGGTGTGATTTTGGAGGAAACAACTCCAGAGGAGCTCCAGGTGGGCAAAAATGCTGCTGCAGATTTTTTTTGTCTTGACTTTTTATTCATAACTTCATGGATTTATATCTTGTTGCAGAATCATGTCACAGTGAGACCTTCCGTCGTGGAGGTTCTTCTAGAAATTGCAAAATTATGTGATGTCTATCTGATGGAGCGCATTCTCGATGATGAAAGTGGGGTAAGTCTGGAAGGAGCTCTTTTGTTCTGTCTTGAAATTTATGTTTTTTGTCAGTATACTTACATCATCATATGCATACAAATAAATAGTAACCAGTTTTCCTTTGATAATGGAAGCATTTGAATAAACAATTACCGGGCCTGCTATTTGGATTTCATAGCGTTTTGGAGTTTGCATTATTACAAATAAGGGCTATACGCTACCTAGTTTAGACTTTGGAGCAGACAATTGTAACTTGACCCCAGCACGCTTGAATGATGATGCAGGAAAAGGTGCTGTCTGCCCTGAGTGAAGCTGGACTTTTTACTGGTGGTGGCTTGATAAAAGACAAGGCAAGCTTCAGGATGAGGCCATTTTAGAAATTAAGCTGATTTATTATAATTTTCGTATTGCTTATAGCCCTTGGATATTTGCAATGCAACTTTTGAACATTTCTTGAAATCTACAGGTTCTCTTCTGTAGTACAGAAAATGGCCGCGTCTCTTTTGTTCGGCAACTGGAACCTGATTGGCACATTGACACAAGTCCTGAAATTGTACACCAACTAGCTGTAAGTCACAGTTGAAATAATGTAGTATTGCCATTTTTTTAGAAACAGGGTTTGATTTAATATTTTCTCTTGCAGAGATTTATCAAATATCAACTACACATTTCGCCACAGCGAACAGAAAGAGTAGCATCCAATGTTTTTAGCTCTACAAGCTTGGAACAGTTCTTTGGAGGCCTTGATCAGAGATGATACAATGAGGTAGAGCATGTTAGCTATGGAACTATTAGATGCCCCATATGTTATTATTATTTATAACCTAATTTAACATAAAGCATCTATATGTTCCAAACAACAAGAAGATATGACTGACAGTATATGCTTATGATTCTAGCTGAAATGCCCTAATCTGTTGGATGTGTATATATCTGCAGGTCGAACTCCAGCAAACCATGGCATAGTGAGAATTGAGAAGAACATCATTGTTCATTTTTTTTCTTGAATGATGGAACTCGTTTTTTTCTTGTATTATGTGTAAAAGTCTTAGTGGCATGTACTAAACTTGTTCTGCAATGCTCATAAGCTATGGAAAGAGATAGCCCCTGTAGCATATTTCATGTATCAATCATGTTCATGTATAACCGAAATACTTACGATTGTCAACCTGTTATTTCTTTTCACCATTTACTCCACACAAGGTGTCCCATTAGAGCTTGCTAACTGCGCTATGCAATTTTACAGAGTAAATAGCACATGACACCACCTAAGTTGACATGAGTTGCACAAAACAGCAGATGTCGTTTTTTTAATAGCTTAGCTTCATATCTTTTGCAGTTTAGTTTCAGTTTGTACCGGCCTAAGAACCAACCAAACTAAACCGGCGGCACATGCCCACTGCAGGCGACACCGATACCATGGGCTAATGTAGTGTCAAGTGGTGTGGCATCTGTGCGTGGGCTCGTGATGTCAGCTGGCTAGCTTTGTGTGCCCAAATCGATGGGTTGGTGCGTGGGCTCATTCGGAATGGTGTCTATCATACGAATTAATAGGCATCATTCTGAACGTTGTTCATCGGACGGCTCGGTTGTCATCTAACGATAAAAGCATCGGATGCTCCTCACACCCACCTATGTCATAGCTCTTTTTACTTTTTTGTTTTGACTTTTTTCTCCTTCCATTGTCTTCTTCCATACGAGAGCAAAGTTTTCTCTCTCCCCATGCTACTCATTCTTCTTCCATCCCTCTCTCCCCACTGTCTTCTTCCATACGAGACGAGAACTCCGTCGTCGGGGTTAGCAGCTTAGCCACCACCGGTGTGGCCTCCGTGAGCTTGAGGCTGGCAGCTCTGCGCTCACCTCCGCAGCTCCCCAATCACGGGGCCAAACTCGACTTAGGCTGGCAGCGGTTACGTCCTCACGAGCTCCTCGAGGCGCGCCGCGCCACCACGCGGTCGTAGCCTCCACAAGCGCTGTTGGTTTGGTGATGGAGAAGAAAGGCAAGCCTTGGCATGTTGCATTATATCATTCACATTGTTACAATAAGTATTTTAGGATGTTGCAATGGTGTTTTTATTTATCTGACCCTTTACCATTTAAATGTGCATGTATTCTCTTGAATTATTGCAGCAACTTTCTTCATTGTTGTTGAAAGTTCTTCTTGGATTTTTTTGTGAGAAAATGATTTTTTATTGCAGCTATTATGCGATTATTGTACATGAAATTAAAATGTTTCATAAGTTACTTTTAAGTGTTGTAAATTTCTTGATATTGCAATAATTATTTTTGGATGTTGCAACTATTATTTTAAAATGGTGTAATATTGTAACATCAAAATTTGTTTGATTGGCATATTTAAATTAGTTTTTAAGCGTAACTAGATTCTATCTTTGATGGTTTTATGCAATTTTGATAAAAATATGCTATTTTTTCAATGTTTTTGAAGGAGATCGGGTGAAAGAGTTTTGTTGTGTTGGATGTGCATAATGTTGCATAGTATGTTTCGGGGATGCAGGTGATGTTGCAAGATTATGTGGGGAGAACTTTGTCAACGCATGAGATGGACAGTTGGCGTCATCTCGTGAGATCTGACAGCGCAATGTAGCGTGGCGTTGGGCGCTCGGACCGTATTCTAAGCACTAGTCGCGCATTTTGCATTAGACAGGGTTATGTGAAAAGATTGGCAATGGCTAGAATTTTGTGCAATGTGCTACTTATACTTTCAATTAAAATATATGTATTCTGAATTGGACTAGTGCAATGGCAGTGTAATGTTTCAACATAAACAAAGCAAAATAGAGCATCCACTCGATCAGAATATCTTCATCTCATTCTTTCTGCATATCCTATCATAACATTTCGGAGTTGTCAAAATCTCCAGTGGCGTGAACTACAAGCAAAATGCACTCATAAAGGAGCAGAATTTCAAGCAAGTCCAAAATGTCTATCTCGTTCAGTTGGGCTTTTCTTCGTGGCACCTAGAGCATGTGCATTTGAATCCATAGTCTGCAAGCAGCGCCTGCCTCTCCTCGTATGGAAGATCTTCATCAATGTACGAGATGGTAATCTAGAACGTTGGTTGTTAGCAGGTAGCAAAATAACCTAGAACGTTCTCGTGGTTGCACACCAAAGATGATTTGACATGACGTTAAAAACAAAGTACCTCGTCGTCCTTGCTGATAGGCTCCAGAGCAATTATCACTGCATCACCATCATTATCCTGCAGCGATAAGTTCAACGGCTTTTATCATTATCCTGCATTGCTGACTGGCCGTTTGGTAGGAAAATGAACTAATCAGCTGGAAGAAAAATATACATCACCTCATCTCTTTTAAATGCTTTAGCATTTGGACAACATGAATGGTTCATACAGCTTTGCAAAGGAAAGAACGCCGTCCCTGCCAATGAAAAATTCACAAGGAAAATATTTTTTATACTGTTGGACCAATGGAAAATGGCAAATAGCAGTACTGTGGAGGAGTAATTTAGAGGAAGAAGTTGCACATACCCTCACAAGGAACTGAATAGTCATCACCTAGAGCATCTAGAAATGGCCTTGTCGCCTTCTCAGCTTCCTCCTGGGGTACATTGCATTTCATATTAACAAAGCCATCAGGTACATTCCAGATTAAAAATATTACAAGAAAGAAATTAAGCCAACCATCAAACAAACCTTCTCATCATCTGGAAGATCGTCAATATGTATGAAATAGTCTTCAACTGACGATGCAACAACCAAACCACTGGAATATAAGAGAGGAAAGTATATTGATAGCCTATTTAAGTCAAATGCAATACTTGTTTCCATTATAGAAGGGTGGAAAGAAAAACAATGACATCAGTATGTACATTCATCAAAATGAAACAGGAAAAAAAATTACTTACAGATTGTTCAGCTCAAACATGCCAATTATATGGCCATAAACCTCAAGAGAAAATACTAGACAATGTCAAGGGAACTTGAATGAGAAGGAGAGTTACTCATAGATATGAAACAAGTTTTGTACTACTAGAAAGGATACAGGGCGCACATTCAGCATCAAAGATCGCATCCTTGAGAAGCTGTAGTGACTGCAAAATACAAAAGACATGATCAGCCCATTGGTGACTCAGATAAGATGTAGCGAGTAAAATATGGCATCTTTCAATTAAAAGCTATCCACTTTTTACGTGCCATCATTATATTTTTCAAGTGATGTGTTAGTGAAGAGGGCTCCATCAAATCGGTCCGGACTCCAGAGCACAATACCATCAATAGAATATGAACCATTAGTTTCATACAAGTGAAAGATATGCTGTCATAAATCATAATTACCGTAAATGCTAGATCCCTTATTTGTTCCCTAAATGAATCTCCATCACAGGAATCAACGCCCTCAGGCAAAGCAATACAATCCCACCATCTGCAATCACAAGATTTTTTTTTCACAAATCAGCTTAGAAAAATATTTTGAAGCAACAACACGAAGGATCCACTAGTAGGACAAGGTAAGTGATAGCTATGCGGAGCTAAAAAAAATAAGTGAAAGGCCAAAAGCTGTGGAGCTAACAAAAATAACTTCCCAGTTCTACTCAATAAAAGGAGAGAAAAGGTGCATCTATGCCATAGGCATCTCATTGATTGTTATAAAGGGAGAAGAATATAATCTACCATTAATTTATTGCCAACACACTTGGTAAAAGAACCTTCAAATGCCATGCTTAATGCCAGTTGCACAATTAAATAACACTGCTGATTAGTGCCAAAAACTACCAATCATCAGAGGAGGAATAGTTACATATAAGTTCACACCTTTACCTCTTTTTGAAGCCCATAGAAAGTGGTTTCCAAGCTTCCATAAGCAAAGAAAAGTTTGATTCATCTGTTTTGTTTTGAAATGCATGCTGCCTTTTCAGTTTCTTGTACCTCAACATGGTGAAAGTGATAGCCTGACACATGAAAGGTATAAGTTCATGCATGGAAATCAGAAACCTTAAATGAATTGCAAGTTAGTAGCTATAAGGAAATTGCATGTCATTCTTTTGTTTGCTCTATTTGGTATTCTTGATATTGCTATTCAATGCCTTCTTGTTCAATAGTCTGTCCTGGTCATGGGTAACTAGGTTCTAAAGATCAGAAAATTGCAGGTACGTAGATTTTCTGACAGACATGGTGAATCATTATCAACTCAAGTTTGAAGCTCAAAAGCTTTTGCATAAGACCATGGCTAAGTCCTAGTCTTCCCATATATTGAGAAAATACCACTAGGAGAATATTAGAAAATGACAAACTAAGATGGATATTTACACTGATGTTTTGGTGCTTAGTACACTAAACATTTTATAGATACTTCTATCACTTACCTTGGCAGCAACCAAGAAAATATCATTGGTTCCTGAAAACAAAGAGTGGTTATTATGAGATAACAGCTTCACAACCTCAATCGCAACCATCATCAATAATGAATGAATTGATCTAGCATATATGTAAGAAATAATGAACATAACATTATGAGGATACAGATTCATCGATTCGTACTGCAACTTACCATTAGCATGCTCTACAAATTTCTGAAAGCGGATCTCGGGATGATTCAGTCTTGGATCCAGTACACAGCAAAGAATGATAGGATTCCCAATCGGAATCTGCACATGATTGGCTACACAAGAATGAACAAGTTATTTTTCTCAAGATTAGATGGTATATCCAAGGAACACTAAGAGTAAGCTATATATTCTATAGATGCAAGTTTCTGATGAGGCAGTTAGGTTTGAAGTTTAACATTATCAACTACTATAGTTTTTATTAAAAAATGGATATATAACATTTTGCAGTCAAAAGATTTAGGCCTCAATAAATATTACTAATATCACCAAGTATGAAGTCAAAGAGGGTGAAATTGTAAAATCGTTAGTAACTCAAACCTGCAGTAGCGTTCTTCCTCACATCCGACAAGCAACAACTTGTGGTAAAGCAAAATGATCTGTGAAAGGCAGTGACAGATCACCAGTTATAAGTGATTCTAAGACCTCTTGTGGCAAAGTATCAATATTTCCCTTTGTTACACCAGAAGAACCAGTGCTCGATCCCACATCACTTCCATGGCAGTGTCTCTCATTACTGCAGCCACTGCTTGCACCAATGCTTTGCCAGTACAGTCTCCGTCCAATCTGGAACTCTATAGAACCAATGAAGCGGAAGCAATAACTACACACAGCGCAGTCAATCTGCAACAGAACACATAAAATGGATACAACACTTCAAGGGTGAATGGCCCAATAAAGAATGGAAAAAAATTATGTGGGATCAATTTTAAAAGCAGGCGAACCTTGTTAAGACTGTGCTGAGCACCAACCAATATTTGATCCTTTAGAATAAGGTCCCCTTCAGCGAAATCCTTGTTTGCACAAACACCTGCAAGAAGCAGTTGGTTCAAATGGCTTGGCTTTTACCTTACAAAAATTGCTGACACATAAGGCAAGTAATTATTCGGTAACATTACCTTTCCCATGCTCGCTGCTGTAGTTGATTCTTATACCATCATGTTTCTTAGATTGTATGAGTTCATCATAGTATTCCTGAAAGTAAAAGTAACATATTTGTGTTGTTAAATGTGAGCTAGATATCCTAGGCAATACTTCATCTAAATGACAATGAAGGAGCAAAAAATTCCACCCATAAAAACGTCAAATGCAACATAAAATTTACTCCACCTTTACTGGCCTCAGGGACTAAGCAACTTATAACTGCAACACAGCAAGGAGCGCAAAGATTGTTTCCATTATGTCATAATCTTAACATCTCACTCGGTTGAATTCACTACAGCATCTTGAATCTTAAAATTGTACGTCCGGGAAGAAAAGAATAAAATCACACGGTTACTGTTGCAAACTAACAAAGAACCACACAATTCGCCTCTCTCATCTCGCACGCCTAAAAATCATTTCATGGCGACGAAAATAATAGATCCGTCTTTCTCTGTAAGATTGAATAAAACCAAACCACAGATATTACCACCCAAATAGTGCTCCCTCCCATCGTAATATCAGTTTATCTTAGCGAAATTTCCGGCACTGATACCATCAAAAGCCTAAAAGCCCAATATTTCCACCGAACAAACAGCTGCCGCAACACAACTTAGTACAATTAAGGAATTCTCAAGCAATCAGATGAGACCAAGAGGAGGGAGAAGGAAGGAAAGGGGAGGAAAAAGTTACCTGGGTGGATTGGAGAGGAGGGGTGGAGAGGAGCTGGGCGATTTGGGGGGCGAACTCCCTGTCCAGATCGCATGGGCTGGCGCTGCTCCGACCCATATCGTCGGTGTTAATTGGTGTTTCTTGCGGCTGGTTCTTCCGGCTTTGGCTCCTGGGGTTTGGGACTTTGAGGGGTTTTGATCCAAACCTCGAGCTATACCCTAGTGGGTTTGATACCGGGGATCACGGATAGAATACGAATAATGGTCTTTCCATATTCATTTTTTTATTTTTTTAAAACAAATACGAATATAAGTTCGAATATACTCAAATACGAATACAAATTAAATATTATAATGAATACAAATACAAATTGAATACCTACTCAATTGATCGGATCGAATATCCTACTGACATAATGAAATTTAACGAGTTGGCACCAGTTTATAGTAATATTTATGCTCCCTTTGATGGTTTAGCATGTAATCATTTATCATTGGTGCTATTTCACCACTAACCCTAATCAATTTTAGAGAGATCGTAAATAAATCGATTATAAACATATCGAATTTGGCTAAAAAGAGCGTGCAAAAAGCTTTATTAAGGGATGTACCAAAATAATAATAATAAAATGACAGATTAGAGTCCACCATGATGATGGCCTCATCAAGACAATTCAAATGCATATATAATATGCCCAATTTGGAGGTTAAATGCAAAAGATATCTAATAGCTAGCTGGTGTTATTGCGTCGAATCCGAATATTATCTGCATTCGTATTCGATTGGACACCTATTTCGCATACCATATTCGTATTCAACAAAAAAAAATTCGGATACTATCCATATTCGTATTCGTTTTGCAAGTTGAATGTGTTTTTGCTTTCCACATTCGCTACAATCCGAATACGATTGCCGAATAAAACGGGTAATTTGGATCCGTTTGGCACCCTTAGTTTGATAGTATATTTGCCGGTACCGTTTGGAGGTCATATTGGTTTTGCTCTTGAAATAGTATATTCAGTGCCAGCCCATCGACATACTATTCAAGAGTTTAATATAATAATATGTATTTTTAAGTACATATCTTGTTTAATTATATACACTCCAAATTTTACTTGTAATTTTATTCCAAATACATAGTAGTAGGATCAAATATAACATAAAGTTTAATGAGTTTAATAGCACGTACTAAAGCAGTATGACCACGTACATTTTTTAATGGTCATGTCCACAAATATAGGGTGTATTTCATATTCCAATGCAAAATAAGTGTGTTTTGTGTGTTCCCCCTATACACCTAATAAATATTCAACTTTATTTTGTATATTCCCTACATGCATGCATTGAATATAGTACTTTGAGATAATAATTAGGGGTAGTCTAGTTATTTTCAATGTCTTCTTGGTACATATGCAAGACAAAATACGTCATATATTTTTGGACGGATTAATCTATTATCTTATTAAAGCAGAGTCAAAAGAATGCACCATGTTCGCTTTGAAGGGTTAGAAATTCTCACGTTAAATAATGGAAAAATAGAAATATCAACACCGTCAATCGGGGTAGGTCCAAATTATAACGGACTAGATTTCAAAAAGATAGTACATATCAAGTATAATAAAACTTGAATTCATAACAAAAAATAAAATAAAATAAGCAATTTCATTTTCAAACAAATTCCTAAGTAAAAGAGTCCATCTCGAGTACAATAAAACTAATATTCAGAATAATAATAAAATAAAATAAACAATTTGATTTCCATACGAATTCCTAAGTAAAATCCCTAAATAATTAGATTAAAAAAAACGACAATTAGATTTGTATACCAAACCCAACAAAAAAAATAACTAGAATTCGAAATAAGAATAAAAATAAAATTAGCAATTTAATTTTGACATGATTTCCAATATTTATAATTCGGAATAAAAATTAAACAAAAATGGCAATTAGATTTCAATACAAAATCCAACAAAAAATAGCCGATATTCGGAATAAAAAATAAAATAAAAGTACCAATGATTTCGATACGAATTCTAATAATTATAATTCAGAATAAAATAAAGAATAAAGGGTAATTGGATTTGTATAGGAAATTCAACCAAAAAAATAACTAAAATTTAGAATAAAAATAAAATAAAAGTGCCAATTTGATTTCACTACCAATTCCAAAGTAAAATCCCTAAATAACTATAATTTAGAATAAAAATTTAAGAAAATTTAGCAATTGGATTCATATACGAATTCTACGAAAAATAACTGAAATTCGAAATAAAAACTAAAAAAATGCAATTCAATTTCCATACAAATTCCAAAATAAAACCCCTAAATAAATAAATTTCATAATAAATTAAATAGATTTAGCAATTTTACTTGTATATGAACTCCAATTAAAACAACAGAAATGTTGAATAAAAATAAAAGTTATAACAAAGATAATATGAATGGTGTCGAAGTAGACACAAAAGAAACCACCATGTTCACTCTCAAGAGCTAGAAATTCCCACGTTAATCTAAGAAAAATGCTAAAAATATACACCATTGCTCGTGGTGAGTCCAAACTATAACGGTCTAGATTAAAAGGAATATGTGTCAAGTACAATAAAATTAAAATTTAGAATAAAAATATAATTAAATTAGCAATTTTATTTCCATATAAATTCCTAAGTAAAATCTCCAAATAATTATAATTTGTGATAAGCTTTGAACAAAACATGGCAATTAGATTTGTATACAAAATCCAACCAAAAATAAATAAAATTTGGAACAAAAGATAAAATAAAATTAGCACATTGATTTCGATACAAATTGCAAGGTAAACTCCTAAATAAGCGTAATTGAGTAAAAACTAAAGAAAAATTAACAATAGGATATGTATACAAATTCCAAGAAAAATAACTGAAATTCAAAATAAAATAAATTTTGTAATTTGTTTCCTATAAAATTCCAAATTAAAATCCTAAATAACTAAAGTTCAAAATAAATTAAATAAAATTAGCATATTGATTTGTATCTGAACTCCAATAGGAAATAACTTAAATTTTGAGTAAAAAATGTTATCATGAGGATGACATGAATGGTGTCAAAAAGACCATGAAAGAATGCACTAACATTGATCTTCTGCAAGAAGACATTGGCCTCTGGGGTAGCAAAGAGACAAGGAGGTGACAGCGAGGATGAAGATAATGTCATCTTGCTCACTTTAGTCGTTTAACAAGGACAATGTTGTGCTACTCGTCGGAAACATTAAAGAGAAAGTCTAGAGTTAAAGGAGCCAAGGGCCACGATGACAAGTAGTGAACATCGGCTTTGTTGAAGAAATTAGTAGCCAAAGAAGCTCAATAATGGGAAAGCCATGTCGGACAGAGATGAAGTTTGCATTGAAGGCGAGTTATGGACAATATGGGCCCATCGGATAGCTAGAGCGTTCAATTCTTGGTGAGGGCGCGGCGTCCGTCGATGGCAAGAAGTTTCTGTATCGTTAAACAATGACTAAAGCGGACATATCGGCATAAGAGAAGATGGGAGTCATCACGGTTTATGAGGAAGACACAACGTTGAGTTGGCCAACATCGAAGAAGAGGAACAGCCGCACGAGAGAAGAGGACATTGGTATGTATAATATTATGTATGCGTGCATACATGCATGTATCCTCTGAATAGAAACACGGACGTGCAAAGGTAGAGGAGCAAAAAGCTTAGAGTAGAAATGCGCAGGCGTAGGCAATAGACTCGAGCCACGCGAGAGGCGGCGGTGTCCCCGCGCAGTCGGTGTGATTGCATATGTATGTGCATTGATGTCATAACGATTAGCATTAAGCAATAATTGGAGAGAATTAGAGGATAATTATGTGGTGGAGTATTGTATTAGAAGAGATAGTAGCTGAGAGGGATCGATCGAAATTTGAGATTGCTGATGGAGGTTGAAGCAAAAAAGCTGTGACGGCGAGAAGACTTAGAAGACACGCGGTTCGGTGGGGCATCCAGCATGTGAGAGAAGATAAGTTCAAAGTAGGTCGTCCATGGTGCATCGTTGTATGCGTGAGCAAGGTACTATAATACTATGTAAACTAATAAGATAACTTACCGCGCACACAATCAATGTATTGATTGAGATTAAATAGAGATATATGTGCATGCATACAATTTGAAAAAAAAAAGTAACTAATACAGTAAGGGTAGAGGTATGTAGCTACATGATTTATGTATGATAGAGAGTGATTACGTTTGTAAGAAATCCAATAACTTATTATGCTCATTGATTTTCTTTCATCGAAGTTCATACTTCAATTACGTTCCTCGTGTTGTATTTTTCTTCAAACTTCTATTGTTATTTTCAATATTTAGAATATCTTAAAAATCTAAATAGCTTGCAATATGTATAAATATATTATCAAGTATTTATATAAACTACAAAACAAATATAGCCCCGCAAATGCGCAGCCACCCTGCTAGTATTTAGTAACATCAAGTTGGGTACCTCTACCTCCTCGTTTTGATCATTTCAACATTGTTAGCTGAACACAAGAGGCTGCTAAGTGCTAAACTATATATGCGCATGCAGAAAACAACTTCCCAGATCCCACAATGCACAATACATAACCTATCTAGCCACTTGCTGATAAGTAAACGCCAGCGCAACTGCCTCAATTAGATCGATACATATATCACGCGCGTATATAGTAGTACACGTGCAGCAACTTGTCTAGCGCGTATATAGTAGTATACGTGCAGCAACTTGTCTAACTCCTTTGATTTATTCAACTAATCCTATCATGCATGCTCACGAACTGTCGTAAAGACGCAATTAAACTATCTAACCATTGACATATCTCACCGTCCTGTTGGTTGCAATGCAAATGGGATTATGCGAGTACTTTCCTCGTCGTCCACGACCCAACCACTCAAGTTGTGGAGCTAGCTACAAATATTCACATACCAGCACCATTTGCTTGTATTGCTAGTAGTTCATATCTGCAAATATCTGTCCTCTGCAGCCTCTTCCGTAGCTTGTGCAACAATGTCTGCACTGAAGGCTCTGGTCGCCTTCATGGCGGTGGCCGCCGTCGCTGAGCTCGCTGCCGGCAAGACCTACACGATCAATGGTCGGTCGGCGGGAACTACGGCGACTGGTCGTCCAGAACACGGTCGCCGTCGGCGACAGCGTCGGTGAGCTCAAGTTCTTATTTTCTTTTCTCCTTGTGTCACGTCTTTGCCTATTGGCTAATGGCTACACACACCTGAGACGACATCGATGGCGTGCACGATCGATGCAGTGTTCACGTACGGGTCGCCGCACACTGTGGACGAGCTGTCGGAGGCGGACTACAAGGCGTGCAGCTTCGGCAGCCCGGTGTCGTCGGACGACAGGGCAACACCACCGTGACGTTCGACAAGGCTGGCACGAGGTACTTCGCGTGCGCGACGGGCTCGCACTGCAGCCAGGGCAGAAGGTGGCCATAACGGTCGCCGGCTCGAACTCGACGGCCGGTGCACCACCGCCTCAAGGTGGGCGGAGCCCGGCGCGCCGCCGCCGCCGCCCAAGGGAACTCCGCGGCACCGACGTCCGGCGGTGCCGAGGTCGCCGTGAAGCTGGTCCTAGGCCTTGCCGTCGGAGCCATGCTTGCTGCGTTCTGAATTCCCGACACATGAGCACTTTGCTTTGGTTGGCCGGCAAGTAGTTGCCCTTGCGTTGTTGTATGTCCAGTGAGTTATTTGCAGCATGTAACATCGACCTCTTACGTGTTTTGGAGTTGTGGATTCCCTTTTGGTACCATTGTTGTTGTGTTATAATTCTTGAAAATTAGTTACTATACTATGCGAAAATCCTACGCTGCATCATTCTGAGCATGCCATAACATCTGGGAAAATCACACTGTAGATTCGTGCTTTGTACTCATGGGAGACATGGAGAGCACATACTAAGTCTGGGCAAGGAGCATTTTTTTCTTCTGAAAGATGGCAGGAGCTCTGTTTCATTTCATTTAAAGGAGCAGATAGCAAAAATAAATACAACGTCAGTCTATAACAACTTGGACTGGAGTCCTGAAACACAGTACATAATTAACTACAGCCTATATAGTATTGCCGAAATTCACAAGCCCTACAAAGGGTTGTAAATTGTCATCATATATTGAAGAGATATCTGAGATCTTCCGTGAATCGAGTTGCGTGGTCACTGAATTTATCCTTACTGAAAGCAGATTCAACCATCCTTTTCTTTTTCGCCTGTCAAGACAAACATGCACATTTTCTCAAAAGGAAGAAAAAGATACAAGACAAACACAAGCACGGTGAGACGATGCACAATGAACTGACCAGCACTGTCTATCATCAAAACATGTATGATTACTCAAGCAGGCCCCGTAATGCTCAACTGCCAACACTAACTGTATATAGCTTAAAAAGATAGGGGTGCATCACAATATCACATCAAAGGTGTTGCAGCAATAAATGGCAACATGTCAACATAGTGTTTCCCTTTCCAACCAACAAAATTTCTAGAAGAAAAAATATGTTTGAAATCGCATATATGCACATATTGTAGTTGCTTTGTTCTCTATCATCATTCTCCATTGATCATTATTGATCAAAGCACCAGAATGGTTGTGACTTGTGAGCATGTGGCAAGAGAGATGGGAATTGCAGAACCTGTTCGGTGCTTAATACTACCACTACACATGAAACTAACCATTTTGCTGATAAACTGGTGTCGGACCCGGATTTTCTAATCCCGAATCCTCTGTGAACACTGTGCTATTCCCTGGATCAGTAGATAGCACTCACAGGTATATTGCTGAATCATTCATACATTGCGTGAACTAAAGTACCAAATTTATTACAACCATTAAAGTGACATAGACCACGTCAGGTCGAGTTTTACAGAAGAGCCGATCAGGCCAAAATGATTATATTACATAAAGGCAACGTGGACTACAGCGGAAGCAAAAGGGTAGAGCTCAATTCTCCACGGGCAAGCGACTAGGGCAACCTATGCGTGATATTAACCAAGGACTTGGATAATATCGGTTATGCGCATGTATACCAACGAGTCCGCTAGGCTGGGACGAGACCTAGACTACTCTTCGTCATTTCCTTGCTCGTTGACACGGATCCTCGTAGTACGCATAATCTCCTTCATGCATCTCTCGTGCTCATGAGCCAACATACAATACAATATTATACATGCAAGGCTTAACAAGGATGGCTCGGGTTCTTTTATTTGCTTAAAGCAATATTTTTAATTATCATAATTACAAAATTCCTATCACTAGCATTTTAACCAAATTGTATTTTATTAAAGAGAGTAATTGTGCAATATTTGTATCAGTGTGAGGTTACCTCCACCTTCATGCTTATTTTGATTGTGGTTCGTCCACCACTAAACAACAGGTACAAAGACCCGGAAAAACCAATCTCGGGGCTAGGTGAGCCCGCTACAATTTCATACCACCCACAAAGTTTTTGAAATAGAACTAGTTCAAGTTAAGTTCCCATGTCCGCCTTTGACCGTATGCACTTGTTTAAGCAGTTTATAACTCTGCGAGATTGTACACTTTACCCACAAGAGACAATTAACTCGTTGTCCTACGATTCCGTAGTCGTGTAGTCGAGAGGTTGTCACAATGACCTTTCTAAATATCTCGCCATTCGGACATCTCACCTATATGGGGTTGTGCCCATACGTTCGTGCGAGATGTTCACTCCCATTCTTGGTGTAGTTGGATTGGACTACCCATGATGGTAGGTGACTTCACCCTTACCTCGGTGTCCCTTTCAAGCCGTATTTACGCGGGCTTGCGTTCCCAAACCACGGTGAGGTGCATTCTAGGTTTGATAGATTTACTAAGCCAAGTCGCGATTTGTTGCGGACTTGTGGTTGTACTTATTATACACGGAGGTCGTAACAAGATTAAGTCCTTAGGGTTGTGCGAGCGGTTCAACCACATTCCCGCCATTCTCGTGCTCCATCTGCACCCACCACCTTACCATCCGCCCAGACGGCGTATTAGCAGTTTAGGGTTTTTGATAAGTAAAATACAACAATTCAACAATCTCAGTCATTTACCTGCAATGACTGCCCAAATCATTTTATGTTTGAAATGATGATGATTAGGATATTTTAATGTCTCGGTACTTAAGCAAGTCTAGCATGTCGCTTAAGTACAACCTATAGCTAGTATTACCATATAGTTACTAGGGTTACAAAGATTAAGGGATTCAAGTTGTCAAGGATGACATAATATAATTAATCATCAAATGGGTATTTAACTACCTTAAGCTTTAACATATATTTGATTAAAGAATTAAAGCATGCAATTTGCTATTTTAAAAGAATATAATTTGCATAAAATGTAAGCTCAATATGATCAAAGTATTGACTCGTCTGGATTAAAGGTAAGAGGGTCCTAATGATCTTGAACTTGATCGAAGTGAAGGTTCCCGGTGTCTTCGAACTCTACGCGAACGATCGTACCGGAAAAAGAACAAATGAGCAAATAGAACAAATAAGTACACAACGAATAACAAAAGGACTCCAAATAAAACAAAACTACTGCCATTAGCAAGATCTTGAATTAACAAATTTTTAAAAATTTATTTTATAATTTTTGGAGTTAAAATGGGGGAGATACTAATTTTTAAAGTCTCACTTTTGAATTAAAATAGAAAAGAAAAGAAAAACGAAACAAAAATAGAAAAAGCAGTGTGGCCCAAGATCACCTTTGGCTAGCCTGAGCATGGGCCAAGCGATTGCATCTTGTGCGCGGCCACGAGTAGCCGGGCTTGGCCGCCTAAAAGAAAAGAGGGGGTGTCGGCTCGGGCTGAAAAGAAGGGGAGAAATGGGGCGCGGCGCGCGCGCGGAGAGGAAGGCGGGAGGCTCGGGGAGGAGGAGGCGGCGGCGGCGGAGAGGGAGGGCTCGGGCGCGGCGGCACGGCCGGAGGAGAGCGCGGCAGCGACAGCGGAGGAGGATTCGGCGCGGCGGCGGTAAGGCCGGTCTCTTCTTCTTCTTTTCTTTCTATTCTTCCTCCTCGGGTTCTTGCTTAGGGAAGAAAGGGGATAGAGGTAGAGCAGGCGGTGCAGAGGGCTCTTTATAGCGGGAGGAGGACAAGGGGACCGGGGCGTGGGGCACGGCGGGGTGGCCGGGAAGCCGGGGCGAGGCAGCGCGCGGCCGTTGGCGCAGGAGTGCGGGGCAGGAGCAGCGAGTGGGGCGAGTGGGAGTAGATGGCATGGCGGGCGGTCGCGGGCGGGAGCACGGCCTGGGCGGCACGCAGCGGAGAGGGCGGTACATGCAGCGATGGGGTCCCGGCAAGGCGAGAAGATGGGGAGGCAACAGCGCCACACGGGGTTGTTGGCGCGGCGTCAACTTGCCGGGAGAGAGAGAAAAAGAGGGTGTTACAAGCGGCAATGCCATCAAATTGTGCTTTATTCGCGGGGCTAATAAAAGTTCGTGTCGTTCGATAGATGAAATTTTTCATGAATGTGTCATAAAAATATTACTGCGAGCTAAAATCGTCCTTCGCGGTGTCTTCCATGGTCAAGCGGTGAGCGGATCTGAGGCCTCGAGTTTGGCCAGTGCAGTGTGCTCTAACAAGCGCTGGACTTGACATAAGGGTTCCACCAACTATCTCTTGAACTGGGCGACCACCGGAGTGCACGCCTATGGCGATGAAGAGTTGATGAAGACCAAGGGGCGAGGCGTGTTGCTTTACGTCACGGAGTGAGCTCGTGTCGGACCGGATTTTCTAATCGAGAATCCTCGTGAAACAACGTGCTATTCCACGAATCGGTAGCTAGCACTCACGGATACATCGAATCAATTCATACATGGCGTAAAACCGTACCATTCATTAATTAACACATGAGTTTACATAGACGCGTTGGGTGAGTTTTACAATAGAGGCCGATTAGGCCAAAATGATTACATTACAAAAGCGGAAGTGACAACGGAAGCAAAAAGGGTGAGCTCATCTCTCCGAGCAGCGATGGGAAACCGTGTGCGACCGATATTAACCATGGCTTAGGTAATATTGGATGCACGCAAGTACCAACGAGTCAAGCTGGGTGAGGCGAGACTAGAACATCTAAAGACTACACTACGCTTCATTATCTCCGGGCCTCCAACACGGATCATCGTAATAGTCGTAATCTCGAGATTTCCTGCTCACGAGGGTTTTGGGGAGAGCGAGAATAAGCACAACTTCGTGCTCATGAGCCAATACATAATGCAATAATATACATGCAAGGCTTAACAAGGATGGCTCGGGTTCTTTTATTTGCTAAAGCAATATTTTCAATTATCATAAATACAAAGTCCTATTACTTAGCATTTTTAACAAATTGCATTTCATTAAATAGAGTAATTGTGCAATAATTTATAACGAGAGGTTCCTCAGTCGGAAACTCTACCTTATGCTTACTTTTGATTGGGTCCGTCCCCAATTACCAACATCACCGAGTTCGAGCACTCGGACAAAATCCAATCTCGAGGCTAGGTGAGCCACACATTTTCATCCCAATCACAAGGTTTTGAAATAGAACTAACTCGAGTAAAGATTCCCATGTCCGCCTCGTAGTAGCGCGGTGTTTAAACGATTTAGACTCTGCGGAGGTTGTACACTTTACCCACAAGAGATAGTCATACTCGTTACCCCACATGATTCCTTAGTCATGTAGTTGAGCGACCGTCACGATAACCTTTCAAAATATCTCGCCCCTTAGTCATCTCACCTATATGGGGTTACGCCCATATGTTGGTGCGAGATGTCACCCTCTACATCTTCTTTGTGAAGGCACTTCACCATCGGTGTCCCATTCAAACGTGATCAAGCTCACACTTGCACCCTTTTTGTTCCTTAGTGAGGTGACTTTCAAGGTTCAATAAATCTACTAAGCCAAGTTGCGGTTTGAGACTTGTGGTTGTACTTGTTTTACGTGATGTCATGACAAGATTAAGTCCTTAGGGTTGTCTAGGCGGATCATTTCACACATCAACATTCTTTGGGCTGCATCAGCACCCATCAACATACTCTTCATCATCCGGTCCGAGACCGTAACAACAATATTAGGGTTTTGAGGAGTAAAACCAAATCACCATATTTATCTCAGTCATGGACCACCAATGACTGCCCAAAATATTTTTATGTTTAAAGAGATGATGATTGGAACATTTTAATATCCCGGTACTTAAGCAAGACTAGCATGTCGTTTAAGTACAACCTATAACTAGTATTACCACATAGTTACTAGGGTGACAATGGTTAAGGGATTCAAGTTGTCAAGGATGGCGTAATAATTAATTAATCATCAAATGGGTATTTAACTACCTTAAGCTTTAACATATATTTGATTAAAGAATTAAAGCATGCAATTTGCTATTTTAAAAGAATATAATTTGCATAAAATGTAGGCTCAATATGATCAAAGTATTGACTCGCCTTGGTTGTAGGGAAGAGAGTTAGGCGATCTTGTCCTTGATCGAGTGGAGGTCTCGCGTCTTGAACTCTCTGCGGTAATGCAGTCAAAATAAATGATAAGCAACAAGAGAAATTAAATACACAAGAATACACAAATGAACTCCAAATTGAACAAGACCTATGCCATTAGCAAGATCTTGATTTTACAATTTTTAGAAATTTATTTTACAATTTTGGAGTTGAAATGAGGAGTTATAAATACTTGAAGTCTTACTTTTAAATTAAAATAGAAAAGGAAAAGAAAATCAATCCAAAAGAAAATCCAGCATTGCCCAATAGACACTTCGGCCCATTACGGCTCGGGCGGGCAGCTGCAGCAGCGCGGCGCAGCGGCCAGCGAGGCACGGCCTTCGGCCCAGCGGGGCTACCCTAAAGGAGGGGCTCGGCGAGGCGAGAGAAAAGGTGGGAAGAAGCGGCGCGCGCGCGAGGAAGAGGGCTCGGCGCGGCGGTGCGCGGTGAGAAATGGGCGCGGCGGGGCGGCGGCAGCGGCGGCACGGGAGGTGGGAGCACGGCTTTGGGCGGCCACGGGAGAAGGAAGGGTGGCGGCGGCGGGAGCTCACCAATGGCGGCGGCAGCGGGAGGTAAGTGCTTCACTTTTCTTCTTCTTCCTTCTTGCTTGGGAGAGGAGAAGGAGAATGGCGAGGAGGAAGGAGGAGGAGGCGTGGGCTCTTTAAAGCCGAGGAAGGAGCGGGCGAGGCTCAAGGAAGAGAAGTCGGGCGGCGTGCGGCGGCGGGTTATGATGGAGCTACGGTGGCGTAGCTCCGTGCTAGAAGATAGCGGCGGGAGGCGGCTGCGGCGGCAGCGGTGATGATGGCGTCTCGGTGGCGTCTTGAGAAGCGCGCGAGGAAGCGGCGGAGGTGCGGGAGGTGGCGTGTGCCGGCAGCGATCACGAGCACCGAGGCGGGAAAGGAGAAGTCCGGCGGGGTTGACCGGGAAGAAGGAAAAAGGCGTTACAAATCCTACCCACCTTAAATGGAATCTCGACCGAGATTCGAGCTAGTCGGATTAGGCAGAGAACATACCTCTCATTAATCCGAAGGCGCGGAAGCCTGCGGCGATGACATGATTGGCAAGTCCTTGACTTGGCTTTGGCTTGGAGTGGAAGCGGCTCGGATGCTGCGAGACTTGATAACTTTGCTTGCGGTGGCGTCCCTCGGGCAAAAATGCGGCAAAATAAGCGACAAGTAACAAGAGCAATTAAATACACAAGAATACACAAATGAACTCCAAATTGAACAAGACTTATGCCATTAGTAAGATCTTGATTTTACAATTTTAGAAATTTATTTTACAATTTTTGGAGTTGAAATGAGGAGTTATAAATACTTGAAGTCTTACTTTTAAATTAAAATAGAAAAGGAAAAGAAAATCAATCCAAAAAAAGAAAATCATTGTGAGCCCAATAGGCACTCGGCCTAGCCCACGGATCGGGCGAAACAAGCGCTTGGCGCGAGCTCGACCGCGAGGCACGGCGCTCGGCCGGCGGGAGCTGCCCTAAAGGAGGGCTCGGCGGCCGAGAAAGAGGAGAGAGCGCGGCAGCGCGCGGAGAGAGGGCTCGAGGCGCGGCGCGCGCGGGAGAAATGGGCGCGGCGTGGCGGCGGCGGCGGCACGCAGGGAGGTGGGGGCATGGCGGCGGCGGCCACGGGAGAAGGAAGGGTGGCGGCGGCGCGGAGCTCACCAATGGCGGCGGCGGCGGCGGGAGGTAAGTGCTTGGCTTTTCTTCTTCTTCCTTCTTGTTTGGGGAGAGGAGAAGGAGAATGGCAGAGGAGGAAGGAGGAGGAGGCGCGGGCTCTTTAAAGCGAGGGAAGGCGGGCGAGGCTCAAGGAAGAGGGGGTCCGGGCGGCGGCGGCGCGGGTTATGATGGAGCTACGGTGGCGTAGCTCGTGCTAGAAGATAGCGAGGCGGGAGGCAGCTGCGGTGGCAGCGGTGATGATGGCGTCTCGGTGGCGTGCGGAGAAGCGCGGCGAGGAGCGGCGGAGGTGCGGGAGGTGGCGTGTGCAGCGGCGATCACGAGCACACGAGCGAGGAAAAGGAGAAGTCGCGGGGTTGACCCGGGGAAGAAGGAAAAAGGGGCGTTACAGCTCGCCAGGACGTTGACGACCTGGCTCGTTTCCTGGCTCAGGCGTCGCTCTCCTGGAACAAAAACGAGCGTCTAGTTCCCAAGCGACTTGATCTAGCGTCCTAGTCTTCGATCCACCATCCTGCTTTTATCAATCGATCTCAGGCATAGACTTCCAATCAAATAACCCATCTTGGACTTTCCTTATCAAATATAAATCATCTATTTTTGATTACCTCGATACACTACTTTCTCGGACATAGAGCGAGGGCCTTGACCATGATGACTCCTCCTCGGTCCTTCCCCCGCTAAGGGCATCTTCAATAGTTAGAGATAATAGTCTCTAGCATATGCTACATCATCTTTAGAGATTATTTTCAATAAAATGGTCTCTAGCACACTCTCAACATTTATATTTTATAATTTTCGTTTGAAAGCGGACTTACATGTCAACCAAAGTAGATCAATGTATCATATCTTGTTTAGCGTGCCACGCCGTCTCTTCAAGAAGAAAACATATGCTCTCTCTCCTCCCCTCTCTACTTCACGTTAGATTTTATTGACGTAGCATAGCTAGAGAAGATAATAAATACACTATTGGAGATGTCGCTAATAAACAGGGAGCGACCGGATGGCGTGAGGTGGCGCCCGACCGTTCGCCTTCCAATGGCGGCATCGCATAGCACACATGAACGATACCGTCGATCTTGTAGCACATTGATTTCCATGCGTGCGAACTGCCGATTGGTTTACTAGAATAAAGAATAATTGGTTAGATAGTATTTTGATATTTCTTTTCTATCTAGTTATTGTTAGAATAAGATCTTATTTATTAGGAAGGTTATTTTTAATAGTTGGAAATATTAGGTTGATAGATTTCCTTATAGATTATTTCTTAAACGTCAAGTCGGACTGTTCCTATAAAAGAGATAGCATGTATCCATTATCAATCAAACAATAAGAAATCAAGAGTTCAACTAAACCTAAAAGCCTCGCTACCTTGACAGGGAAAAGCCCTACCAGTGGTTAGATGAGGGCGAGTGCTCTACCCTCGGTTCTCGGACCTATACCCTACAGATTACCATAACATTTGGTATCAAAGCCATCACAAACATGCTAGAAAGGATTACAACTTGTCATCATATCTGGAAGAGATAACTGAGATCTTCTACAGTGAGCCGAGTTGCATTGCCACCGGGTTTGTCCTCACCGAAAGCAGATTGGACCATCTCTCTCTTCTTCTCCTGGCAAGATAAGCATACACATGTTGTCAATAAACAGGGAGAAAAAGAGAGAAGACATGCAAAAGCACGGTAAGACGGTCCACAATGAATTGATAACCAGTGTCTACTCCATAACATGTTTAATTACTCAAACAGACCTTCCAACTAACAAAATTTCTCATAAAAAAAGGTGAGCAAAATTGCATATCTACATAATTATTGATTCATCATCACATAAAAGAGGTGGTGACTTGTGACAGGAAAGACGATACATGTTTCCCAGTACATAAGATTACCAAACTAACTGAAAGTGGGAGAGCCATTTGGGATCTTAAGAACTTCCTTTTATGATTATATACTATATGTGGAACTGACCATTTAGATGTAGCTGTCAATGCCATTTAAACATGTTATACATTCACACAACTAATGAAGTGATTGTCCTCTAATAGTAAAAAGGTCATGATTTCAAAATGAAAATGTATCAGTCAAAATATTACCTGCAGAGCTAAAATTCGATCTTCCGCCGTGTCTTTAATGGTTAAACGGGAAACAGTTACAGGACAGGTCTGACCAATTCTGTGTGCTCTATCAACTGCCTGATCCTCAGCATAAGGGTTCCACCAAGGATCGAGCATAATCACATGGCAAGCAGCTACCATGTTTAGACCAAGATTGCCAGCCTTCAGTGACATAAGCATTACTCTTACCTGAAGAATGAAAATAGTTCTCAATATTTACTTGTTGACTGTATACATGTAATGCTGGGGAAAAAAGAGTAGAACGCAAGAAAAGGACCTCTGGGTCAGTGTTAAACTCGTTCACTGCTGTTTCTCTTTTGTCGAGAGACATTGTCCCATCGAGCCTCCTGAATTGTATAAGATTGCTATTCAGTGAAAGCTCCAGCAAATTCAGCATGCCAGTCCACTGGGAGAAGACAATTGCCTTAGCAGGAGCTACTTCGCTTGGACTTGATTCAATAGTATCACTCCCAGTAAGGGCATGTGTGTTGACGATTGAGTTGAGTATGTCCATGGCTGCCCGGATCTTTGAGGAGATGTAACTGCTTTCACAGATTGAGGATGATTCATCTGCTGCTGTAGAACAACTAGTTGTTGCCTCAGATTCCAACTTACCAGAGATACAGAGGTTTAATGCTGCAGATGAAAACACTAATTCAGCACTTAGTTTCTTTCTGCAAAAGGAGAGGGACAGACATTCTCATCACTTGCTAAGCTCTCATATACACATTGATTGCAGAAAACATGACCACATGTTGCTACAACAGCATCCTCAGGTGGATCCTGCACAAGAGGGAAATCGAATGATTGAACTCATCAAAATAGTTGTGGAGTAATAAACATTTCAGCTAAAATTAAAACCAATGGCCATTTGTTTAGTCACATGTATATCGCTTGTTTAAGTTCCTTTTATTTGCTTCTTCATAAAGAAAATATTCCAAGACAAGGTAGCAAATTTGAGTGACTAGAATGCTTACACTGCATATTGAACAAATTGCAGGATCTCCTTCAAGCTTTTCAAGCAAATCTATCAATGTTTCCTTAGAAAGTTGTTTTGCCATTTCCAAATTTGAATGGCTCCCCTTCAAAAGAAGAGGGTGATCACAAGCCTGCCGAAGTCGCAGCAGCAATACAAGAATGTTTGCATAATTTTCTTTTATCGTCCCAGCAGCAGCATATGCCTGTAATATGAACACAACATATGAGCATAACAGGCAATTCACACTGACATTTCTGGATAATTGAACCTTATTTTTAAAAAAAATGCATACTGACCATGGTATATAAATAGTAAGTGCATTTCACTCTGAATTCTAGATTGCTAAACCTAATTTTTATAAAGATAATGCAAATATTTGGCTTCTGTTTGCAAAAGAAAAGACCTAAGGTATAAAACAATCCCTGAGAGACCAATACAACTAAAAGAACTCACCAGATCATAAAGTATTTCTCAGATAAGACAAAAGGGAAAACAAACTGACTGGAAAGTATCGATAGTCATGCTATTCTAAGAGGCATTCCTGAAAGCAACGACTGCATTGAGATAACATCAAAACTGAGCATTTTATGTTTAAATAAGGGGTAACCAGGAAGGATAGTACTTTTGAGATTAGACAGTACTAATGCACCATAACTGCCGGAAGTTTTCATAAGATCTAAAGTCTAAACAAGTAAGTTTGTATCCTACTGACTACTTAAAATTGAATATGTAAATTTGAAACTACCTTGAACTCTTGCCGAGAACCTTCTTCAAGCGCCAAATAGAAAGATCGCTCTTCTTGTGTGAAATCTATTTTACTCAGCTGAATTGTCTTTGGAGGTAGTTTTATGATTGGTTCTCCATCAATTAGTGTTTCTATATGGAAACAGTTCAAAAGTAGATCAATCACAGAATATCACAACCAATGAAGAACCAAGTGACAGTCATATGTACTGAAAGAACACCTTACAAAGTTAAGGTATGCAAAACATGATGTAACTGCCTTCAGAAAAACAAAGTATTGACACACAAACAACATCCAAATAGAAACGAAAGGTGCCTAGCATGACCCCCCCCCCCCAAAAAAATTAAAGGATAAGAAAAGCGGGTATTTTAACCCTGTCCCCTCTCCAGATTTCAAGTTTTCTGATGTATTTCATGACTGGTAAAATGGGAGAGATCTATGCTAAAGAAAACAGCTGAGAAATTGCATTTTCCAAGAAGAAAATGGTAAGATCATTTCGCCATCTACAGAATGCTCAGTCTCGTATGTACATACATCTATAGATATAATAAAATCAACATTACTAAGTAATCATAGCTGTGAGTAATTGTACAGCGCGTAGATAACCAAAAAGTACAAAAGTGCAGACAAATATATGTAGTCAAAGTATTTTATTTCACCTTTTGTGCGCCGCAGCAGAATTATCTTCAAGACAGTTTGGAGTTTCTTATAGTCATGACTTGCACCTCTAGAAATTGGGCACTTTAATGATCGAAATGAACTATATGCACAATATGGCTCATATTTCAAGAAATGGAAATAACTGTACAGATCATCAATTGTATTTTGCATAGGTGTTCCTGATAAGCACCATCTCCGTTTTGCTCTTAGTCCACAACAGGCTTTAGCCACTTGAGTACGATAATTTTTTATTGTTTGAGCTTCATCGAGCACAACTCTGAACCATCGCACCCTGGCAAGTGGGCCACCGTCAATGTCAGTATTTTTTGGCAGTTTTCTTTTATTGCCAACAGAAAATTCTGGACATATCCCATACATTTCACTGTCCTTTTGCTCCATATCCTCATCAGAGTTTTGTTTAGGGACTTCACGGGCAACAATTGTATAAGTGGTGACAACAACATCAAATTTTGTGAGCTCAGTTGGATCTCTAGTCCTTGAACCTCCATGATAAACCAAAACAGACAATTTAGAACTTTCAGTAACCTTGGCAGACAACTCATTTGCCCACTGCTTAAGAACGCTAGCCGGACACACCACCAGTGTTCCTGCAGCTGATCTAGCAGCGGACCTCAAGGTTGATGCAGAGGATGGTAAGCTTACTCTGGTCTTTTTCTTGGGCTCAACTTTAACAGTTTTGACCATTCTATCAACAACAGTCCCTGACCGACTAGCACAGGGCTTAAGATTGGTGGCAACACTTACTGTTTCTGAAGGAATTGGCAGCGGTGCAGAAGCCTCTAGCTTATTCATGTCTTCACCCTTCAGTTCCTTCTTGTCCATGATCACCACCACTTCATCTTCCTCGTCAAGGTTTAGTGCTACAGATTTCATACTGTATGAATCAGCAGCCATGAACTTAGACTGCTGAACCCTCTCCTTTTGTATAAGGGCAATCGTTGATATTGTCTTCCCAAGACCCTTCGTCACAGAAAGTTATGTGCGTATAAGAGAAATCAGGTAAAATAATTAACAGCTATTGAAATAAGGTAGAAAATAAGAAATAACCTGATCATCTGCCAAAATTCCACCTGAACAATGTGAACTATTCTCCTTGAAATCATCCAACATAATGCTATTTTCTGTCGAACATAAAAGAAGAACATATCAGTGAACAGGATATCTAGAGTAAACAGAACAATTACATAGATTATATTTTCGGAAGATAAAATCTACCTGGTGCTTAAGGAGTGATACTGACATAACACCTTCAGGCAGATCTTCTTCCCTTGTTTCCTGACTGATATGCTGCATAACAATTTTTTATTAAAATAGTACAATCCATAGTAGACAGGATCAAATCGAAGTCACTGGGCAATTAGGCATCTATTTCACTAGGGCAACTCGTCTGTATCAGTCAACCAAAGATTCTATACCTGCAGGGCTTCTTGATATACCGCTCTCTCATCACAACCAAAGGTCTGTTTTCTATGTTTAGATGGCTTTGCCTATCAAGGCCATTAAAAATTTCAGCATCATTAACAGAATTCCTGGATGGCATTGACGGAGGAAAGATCCTATGTGAATGCACGCCTCCATATGCATAGACATCATCTGACAGTTTCGAACAGAGAAAAAAAAATCTTATTAATCACAGTTTGCACCAGTATAAATTGTTTTGCATGATTACTCATATCAGAATATTACAGGGAAATAAGGTAAACAACGTCAACATTGTCAGTTTTAACCGTCTGGCTGCTATTAACAGGTGGTTTCCAACCTGTTGACATTGTAGATGAGGGCATCCCAATTCCATTGGCAGCACTTCCTTGAAAACCATTAGACTTCGCAGTGGGCTCTTCCTTGATCCAGTTGGCACCTAAATTTGAATGACTGGACGGAAATGATTGAGGCGGAACTGTATATACATAGACATCATCTTACAAGTTTGGACAGGGAAAAACATTAATCTTACTAGTCACAGGTTGCACCAGTGTCCTTTTTAATCTGGTTGATTGTCAGAGTTAATCAAGGATAGTTGTACTCAGTACTCACCATCATCATTTTCAGTGGAAACACTCTGGCTGATACTAACATATGGCTTCTGGCCAGTTGCAATAGTAGATGAAGGGATCCCAATTCCATTGACAACACTTTTTTGCACACTATCAGACTTAACAGTAAGCTCTTCCTTGGTCCAATTTTCACCAAAACTTCTTGAGCTTCCATTGGTGAATGATTGTGGAAAGTGGCATGCACCATTTGTTAGTGATGATGGAAGAATCCTATCGTTATTATTACTTGCATATATTGCCCCTACAGTATCAATGTTCTGGTCATAAGGAATAGCATGTGAGGAATCATGTGGCATCCCCAAAGAACTTGAGAGAGGATAAATCCTGCCCGCTGAAACTACCGGAGCTCTATGACAAACACTTTCAATGTTGTTACCACCTGTCAGGAAAATGGATGAGAACTGTTTCTGCCGCTCGACAAGGAAAGTGGAAGAGTCCTGTATTGGCCATTACTATTTTGCATGTTCAAACCAATATTCATAGGAGCCAAAAAGTTGTTCAGCTCGCTGCTCCTTTCAGCGGCAGATCTATTATCAGCAGGCCGATAAGAGGGTGAAGCCTTAGTGCTATTTAACCAATCATCGTCCTCCAACCAGATTGGTTGCTCTGCGTTATTCTGGCCAAATGTTGTGTCGAAAGAAACAAGGGGCTGGTCAACACCATCATTGGGATCATCAGAAGCAAGACCGTCTTCTCTATCTGAGCACAAACCAATGCTGTCTTCACTATCTGAACACAAGTCAATAATGTCCATATTGCTGGCAAACATGTGAGTCAAGTCTGTGTTATCAGATATCTCCTATGCTTAGCTTTACTAATCACCAACAAACCAGGTCAGATCACAATATCTTAAAGGGTAGCTCCACTACACTATAACCAAAGTAATCTTCATCAGCACACTTGGCTACTATCTTCTGCAGAATGACTTGTGAATCGAAATCGGAACAAATAATGCACCAAGCAATTCGCAGCAGTAGCTGTGGTTAATTCTCACTGGGGCAGCTAGCCTGCAAGAATCAAGATGGCAAACGAAATTGCAGCTAAGTACATATAAGGGTTGGTAATAACACCTAAACAAAAAAAAAACATATTTCTACAACAAGAACAGTATTTGCCTAAACAAAGGACAATTTTGCATTTTGGAGGAGCTCGAGATTTTCAAATAGCCTCAGCACACGGCGGTGTTGGACGGCTGATCGTCTAAGGCGTCGGGGACTGCCAAACCAAGGGATTTATGTTTTTTGCAGACACCAGGAAGAGACCATAGATCATCTTTTGATAGGATGCGCTGTAACGGTGCAACTTTGGGCTCAGTTCGTTTCACATATCGGCTCGCGTTGCCCAGTGCTGAGTGGTTGTCTAGCCACCCTTCAAGATTTCAGGGTTGACCGCATGAATGTTAGTGCCAAAACATCAAGAAAGGATACAGACTCTTGTATCACTGTAGTCTGATGGATGATTTGGAAAGAGCGTAATCAAAGGATCTTCAACAACATCGTCGTATCTGTTGATCAGCTTCTTCACCTAGCTCTTTAGGAGCATCAGCAATGGCGCTTGGCGGCGGGGCATCGAATGGGGTCGGCGATGCAGGAGTAGTAGCACCCCTGTGTTCTTGTCGGTCGTCCACACTATTCACTGTAAATTGTATCCAGTTCTTTCAGTAAGCTTTCGGTTGTCGACCTTGTCCTGGTAGCCGGAGCTTTCTTTTTAGCTTGTTTCCCTTGTATACTCGGTGAACTCGGTTCCTTTCTTCTTCTAATGATATGATGTGCAAAGCTTTTGCACATCTTTAGGAAAAAAAAAACAAAGGACAAGATAACGATGTACAAGAAGCTGATGGATAAAAGTTTAAAGAAGCTAACAAGAATGCTTTTGTAGGCTATAATAATGGGACGTGCAGTCGCTGCTTCAAAATATAAATAATAAACCGAAAGCTTAACAACATATCCAAGCAAGAAAGTCAAAGAACAGAATTTATCATAACAGGAACAGGACAATGTCATCGCACAAGCATCGCCATAAACCACGACGCTACAGACTAATTATAGAAACAATGAAGCAATTAGGAGAACCAAGTTGGGCACCATCTACAGAATGCATAAACCTAACCGAGTACATGATCGCTTAGAACTCCCCAACTGCCTAAGCGACCAATTCCAAAGCCCCGTCTAAGCTAAATCTGCTCAAAGCCGCAGCCTTTCCGCCCCAAACCGAGCCTATATGGTTCGATTTTTTCACCAATTGCATCCCTCCCATCCAAAAGAACATCTACCAATAGCATTCCATTTGAACCAAGAACTGACCCAAGAAAGCACCAGAGAGCACCAAGTTTGCACCGAGTTACCTTGTTGGAATCGGCGAGCCCGCGCGATCGGCCCTGAAGGAGATTTTCCGACGCGTGGATCGGAGGCGGGAGGACGAACCAGCGAAATTTCCTGGAATCGAATCGGAGCGAGGAATTTTCGGGAAGGTGGTTCGTGACGGCGAGCGCCGGAGACCGGGAGAAGGCTTGGGTCTTTGGAACTAATCAGGAGTCGGTTGCTCTCTTTCGTTCGTCTGCCTAGTGGGGCCCAGGTTCTCGGGCCCACCTGTCAGCAGGAGCTCGGGAGCAGGAAAAAATGTTTTCGATTGGCTGGGGATCTGCAAACGAGGGCTGGATGGATTTCTTGTGCTGGAAGGAAGGGCGGTTGACGACCGGAACAACGGAATAAGTCGTACTTTTCGGCTTCTCAGAGAGAGAAAAATGTTGGAAAACTGCCATTGGATATGAAGTGGTTTGAAAAATATCGTGGTCCCCAGCTGTCAGTGAGACATTCCTAATGCCCCTCTCTCTCTCTCTTTTCTCGTGGATTCCTATCAGATAAACAGGCCTATAATAAGGATATAGTGGTATACTATTCCACATATACGATTGTATTATAGCGTAAATCTTGTACTATGATGAACTGGAGTATAATCATTGATATATCATCACAAATATTGATCAGACATCTCGTTAGCAAAAGGATCTCAACATTCATGTTCAGTGTGGAGAGTCTCTTAAGTCTTAGGCCATGTTTGGAAGACAGTTTTTTTCTCTCCCAATTCGTGTGAGAATTGAACTATTTCTTATAAAATTACTGTTTTTTTAAGTCATATGGATTGTATTAAAAGTAACACAAGATTGAAGTACACATGTACGTACCCAACATTTACGTCAAAGATTCTAGACGAACAACTTGTTACCACTAAGGCCTTGAATCGATGAGCGTCTTGAACTTTATCTTCCACGCCAAAGACTCCAGATCTTACGATGTCAACGATCACGGAAGCGGAAAGTAGATTGCCAAGGATCTTCGTGAATGTGTAGGACCTGCACCTTGGTAGCGGTGTTATTTGTCGGAAAAACGGAGGAGATTTATTTATAATCAACTCTGCCCAGTGTCAATCTTCGGCCTAGGCGTCGTTGTCGTTCGGATGAGTCAATCCAATTAACCCATTACGTGTAAAGGAAATCCGACGAAAGAACACGCTGAAGAAACAAAAAAAATAGAACAACTTGATCTAGGAAAAAATACAGAAGAAATTCATGAAACCTAAATTTACTTCTGAAAATCAACGTGTCCCCCACTGGTAAGAACATCGGAGAAGAGGGGAGAGGGCGGTGATGGCACGGTGAAGGTGCGGCCAAAAGCAGGCTCTGGCGGCTAGGTTTCTTGCGGGAGAGGATGTAGTGGTGGAGAACATAGTCACGAGCGATTGCTTTCTTGGTTTTATTCTATAAAAAATAAATTGCTTGGTGTGAAATTCATGTGTTCCACTCATTCAATCCACTCATGACCTCTCGTGGCCTGTGTTCTCGTTTTGGTTTTGGTTTTAGTTTTTTAGTTGTTCGTTTCTTCTCGTTTTCGTTTTTCGTTTTGTAATCATTCTTGTTGTTGTTTACTCGTATGGATGGAATAACGCGCAATTCTTTTGCACCGTTCTCAGGGAAAAACCCACCAAGACCCATGGGCTAATATTTTGAAATGAACCCATGGGCTGATGTTTGATGGGCCTCCAACAATGCTACTAGTCAGTAGTTAGTCACTAGTGAGTCAAATAATGGCCTGTTTGGTTGACTTCGCTTCCGACTTTCGGCCAGAAAGCGGAAGGCTGAACAACAATGGCTTTCAAAGTGGCTTTTTTCGAAGCTGCTTTCTTATTGAACGTGCGGATTGCCATCGCACAAAACCCCCTCCCCTCCCTCCCCTCGCGTCCGAAACCCTAACCCCCTCGGTGCCCTCAGCTCCTTCCTCCCACGCTCACCTCGTCCTCCTCCCCAAGCGCCCCCCAGCCCCTCCTCCTCCTCCCCGACGCGCACCTCCTCCCCGGCGCCCTCCTCCCCAGCGCCCCCGAACCCCTCCTCTTCCTCCTCTCCGCCGGCGCCACCCCTCCCTTCTCCTCCCCACGCGGCCGAGCCCCTCCTCCTCCCCTGCGATTTCCTCCCCGGTGCACCTCCTCCTCATGAGATCCAGATCTGGATCTCATGCCCGCCTCCTCTTCGTCCTCCCCGTCGGCCTCCTCCTCGTCCTCCCCCGACTTCATCCTCCCTGCCGGCCTCCTCCCCGGCGCCCTCCTCCACGGCACACCTCCTCCACCTCCCTCCTCGTCGGCGACCTCCCCTCCGGATGCTACGAGTCTTCCTCTGCGCAGGTAGTACCCCCAACGCGCGTCTCTCTAATCCTCCTCTCCTCCCCCGTCACCATCCTCTCTCGTCCTCCTCCCTTCTTCGGTGCCAATGCCGTCCAAGTCCCTCTCCTCCCCGGCTCCCTCCTCCCGAGCCGCCTCCGCCCTCCCCCTCCTCCTCCCTTGCGCGCCGTTGTCGGCTGTTGTGGCCCGAGGCCCTCAGTTTGTTTATCACTTGGCCTTGCCATTGTTTGATTACCATGTTTGGGTATGATATACGGATGAATGGATGATACTACTCAAGATTGCTAGAACACTAGGGATTTGCATTGCACACTGGAACAATTCATGCATTCAATTGCTAGTTGCACTTTGCATTGCTAGTATGATGCATGGTATGAACTCATGTCATAAGATTAGTGCTGATGATAATTCTATGTTTGATGTTTGTTTATCACTTGGGCATTGAGTATCCACTTGTTCATCCAGCTTGTTGTTCAATGTCTTGTATATAATTGACTATCTGTTTTTAATTTGATTATCTTGTATATAATTTGATTATCATGTCTTGTATCATTTGCTAACCTGATAGCATATAAGACATTTATTTGTACATTGACTAGTGATGTTTGATTGTTGGATAGTCAACAAAATAGAAAACTTGAATTTTTGTATGTAGTGTATCTTTGAATTACAATGTATGGCAATGATCCTAGCATGATCAATGGATGATAGTTGCATGTTTGATGCTAGCATGGTACTCATTGCGATCTAGGTATGAACTTTAAGCATGATGCTTGCATGAATCATGTATTGAGATCATGATCTAACTGAGAATTGATATTTGAAGTATTCATGTTTTTCTAAGTGAATATGTTCAGATCTGTGTGCAACTTGATGTGATCTCTTGATTGATTGATATTAGATCAGTTAGTTTGTCGGCATACATGTGAGTTTGCAAGTTCTTGTTTGTTGTATTATGGAATTTGACTATATTAATCTTTCCATTTTTTGGGATACGTGTGAGGGTGGGGTGTCTAACACTGCCGATGCCGATCCCAAGCCCGGAAAAAAGTGGAGGGGGCATGAATTGTTTGTAATAATTGTTTGTTGTAATAATTATTTGTAATAAGTGTTTATTGTAATAATTATCGTTAAATACGCTAATCCTCGATTCACATGGTGGAGAAAAATATCGTGGTCCCCAGCTGTCAGTGAGACATTCCTAATGCCCCTCTCTCTCTCTCTTTTCTCGTGGATTCCTATCAGATAAACAGGCCTATAATAAGGATATAGTGGTATACTATTCCACATATACGATTGTATTATAGCGTAAATCTTGTACTATGATGAACTGGAGTATAATCATTGATATATCATCACAAATATTGATCAGACATCTCGTTAGCAAAAGGATCTCAACATTCATGTTCAGTGTGGAGAGTCTCTTAAGTCTTAGGCCATGTTTGGAAGACAGTTTTTTTCTCTCCCAATTCGTGTGAGAATTGAACTATTTCTTATAAAATTACTGTTGTTTTAAGTCATATGGATTGTATTAAAAGTAACACAAGATTGAAGTACACATGTACGTACCCAACATTTACGTCAAAGATTCTAGACGAACAACTTGTTACCACTAAGGCTTTGAATCGATGAACGTGCTGAACTTTTTATCTTCCACGCCGAAGACTAGATCTTACGATGTCAACGATCACGGAAGCGGAAAGTAGATTGCCAAGGATCTTCGTGAATGTGTAGGACCTGCACCTTGGTAGCGGTGTTGTTTGTCGGAAAAACAGAGGAGATTTATTTATAACCAACTCTGCCCGGTGTCAATCTTCAGCCTAGGCGTCGTTGTCGTTCGGATGAGTCAATCCAATTAACCCATTACGGGTAAAGGAAATCCGACAAAAGAACACGCCGAAGAAACAAAAAAATAGAACAACTTGATCAAGGAAAAAATACAGAAGAAATTCATGAAACCTAAATCTACTTCTAAAAATCAATGTGTCCCCCACTGGTAAGAACATCGGAGAAGACGGGAGAGGGCCGGCGATGGCACGGTGAAGTTACGGCCAAAACGGAGCTCCTGGCAGCTAGGTTTCTGCAGGAGAGCATGTAGCTGGTGGAGAACATAGTCACATATTGTAACATCCCAAAGTTATGTTACCAAAATAAAATAAATAAAATTTATTGTTTAATTGGAATTTCTGAAATTTGGAAGAGTTTGATTGCCTTATTTGAATTTCTGAAGTTTTTAAAGTCCAAAAATTAAATTTATTTGAGGTTCTTGAAGTTCTATTAGGTTTGAACTGAAAAATAAAATTCTAAATTATTTCTAGGATTTTCTGAGTTTTTAAAAGCTTTTTCCTAATTATTTCAAAGCCAAAATAATTTAATTACAAAAACTATAGTCAACTTTAAGTTGGAACTATTTTATTTAAGTCCAAAATAACTCTAGGAATTTCTATGATTTTTTCTAGAATTTTTGGATTTAATTTGCTATTTTCTAAAGCCCTTTTTAATTAACTGGAATATTTAAAATTCTAAATCAAAGAAAATCGCTCAAATAGTACTTGGGCCAAAACTTGGCTCGGCCCAAGCCTTTTCCGCCCGCGCCTCTGGCCCATTCGGCCCGCTCCACTCCGGCCTTCTTCCCTCACTCCCTCCGCGTCAGTTCTCATCAAGCGGCATCCAACCATCCACGCCAGCCACTCCTCCCGACCATCGGATGAAAATCCGATGGCCGTGCACCTTTCTTCCTCCCCGCGCCTCCTTCCTCCTCCAGCTGCACGGCCGCCATTTCCGCGCCACGGGAAGCTCCTCAATCCCGCGTATTCCTCCCGGATTCTTCGCGGTTTCGTGCGCATTAACTTCCCCTCATCTCGCTGCCACTCCTCCCGGCCGTTGCCCCTCGTCTACGTGCGAAACCACCGGGAATGCCCCGCAATTGTCGCCGTGATCCTGCCACCAACTCCCCCTTCCCGGCCTCCTCCGACCCTATAAAAGGGCCCCCAAGGATCGCCATGACCTCCTCGCCCGACGACACCACCCTCCTCCTTTCTCTCTTCTTTTGGCGGGTTTCAAGTTTTGCCGCCCACGCGTCGAGGTTTTTCTTCGATTCCGGCGAGGTCAAGAAGTTTCCGGCCACCTCGACCCCCTCTTCGACATCACCGTGACGTCTACGACCCCGTGCGCGCCTCCTCGACGTCGGAGAGCCCCTCAATCGCCGCGCGCGCAAGCCCCAATCTCGCGCGCACGGCTTGGCCGTCGGCGAATACCTCGCGTCCGCACCTCCATGGTAAGCACCATGCTCCCCGTCGCCTCCTCTTCCTCCCTGGCACCTCGCCGCCGACAACCGTCGCCGTTCGCCGGATCCTAGGTCCCTGTGCACCACCACCCGCCGGCGTGACATGGCACTGCCACGCACACGCCACATAAGCGCCACCTCGCCCTCGCGCGCGGCGGCTCGCCCGTGGGCGACACGTGCGCTGCGTGTGCCACCTAGCCCCAGCCCCGAACCAAAGTCCCATGGACTTGGTCCATGAGGACCGTGTCTATGACACGTGGGACCCACGCGTCGGAAATTATTTTAATTTCCGAAAACTCCTCGTTGACGTCAGCTTGCGCAATAAACCGAATTTCTTTTAGAAAAATAAATCAATAAAATCAATAAAATCTGATTTTAGGGTGTATTTAGATTTAAAACTTCCCGGGGTTCGTTCTCCCTCATACGAACTCCGATTTCGTCGATTCAAATTCCTAAATTCATATAAAATCAAGATCTAGCCATCTAAACTAAAATTATTTAATTTTGAGTTCATTTGATCAATAATTCCTTTAAACCCTAATTTATTATTTCATGTAATTTCAAACTTAGAAAATTCATATCTTTTGAATCCCAACTCCGATTTCGTCCATTCAAATTTGCAAATTCATATAAAATTATTATCTAGCTAACTAATCCAAAATATTTCTATTCGGAGTTAATTTGATCTGTATTTTTGAATTTATTTGAATTTGAGTTGAATTTGGCTTATTTCGCGATTAGATTTCGACGACTTCGGAAAGTCAGATTTCGACGCCGTTTGAAGAGCAACCTAAGAGGATTGATTTTGACTGTATGATCATCGTGATTGTACACCTGGAGAAAGTACTTGTGAGTACTAGGTGACCTGTTAAGAAAAACAACGTCACCCTAGTACCAGTCGATCTGTTAAGGAAAACAACATCACATAAGCAAGGCAAGTTATACCCTTGATCATATTGATCCCATTATTTTAAATTATTTATATTCTGTTTTAAATTATTACTGCATGCATATGTTTATACAATTATTCCTTATTTTAAATATCTAGCTATTCCAATTTTCCTTGTATGGTCAATTTGAATATTGAACGTGAATACCTTGTCACCATTAGACAAAATGATACAAAAATTAACCATATGCTTAGCCAGTGCCTAGATCAAATCCTATATTTGGAAAGTTTTTAGTCAAATCCTCCAAAGTTGATTTAAATTGGATCTATGGTATTGTTTTACCATAAAAGGTTATAAAAATGCTTTTACTTGGAAAATAAAGTGAAAATGGGTTTGGACTTGGGCATAATGGATGTTGGGTGGGTGCATGTTCATGCACGGGCTCAATCGGGTATGGTTGAGGCCCATGAGTTTTGTTGGAAAGTTGACCAGGTCAGTTAAGGACCGGTCTTCGGGTGTATGATGCTAAGTCATATCGTACCACCACATGTCCCTAGTATGGGTCGGGACCTGGCTGACTAATTTGCAAAGTTCCATTGCGGTCGATTCAACTGTTTCGGTGTGTTGTCTTTCATGACTATGTTCTCCCACCTGGCACAAGAGGGGGCTTCTGAAAGGTTGTAGCCAATGGAAGTGAAACCTTAGTGAGGGTAGACTGCGGTGGAATGGCGCTTTGTAAAGGCCTTGACACATGCTCTAGACTGCTTACCTAAGGTAGTGAGCGGTGGTATCGACGGATGCCGAACAAACTAGAGAAGTCGTGTCTTGTGGGTAAAGCTGTACAACCTCTACAAAGTGTAAAACTATTCGAATAGCCGTGTCCATGGTTATGGACATGCTAGCAGAACTGCTCAAAGTTAGACTCTAGTTTTGTTTTCAAAATACTTTACAAAACTGTTTATGACATGGATGGGTGTCCATGAGAAAAGTTATGGGTTGAAGCTCCGGGTTGATGCCTGTGTTTATGTTAGTGTTAGGTTGATGCCTACACTATCTTTATCAATATAGAAACAATTTTAGTTATCGAAAAACTTGAGCGTTTGAACTTAGTACAAGTATTTAAAGAAAACACTACTTTATGCAAATCAACCCTTATGCCATCATTTGTTACATCCATATATGCATGTCATTCTGTTATTCGACGGGTGTAACTTGCGAGCACGGAAGTTGTGCTCATACTTGCTTTATGCAAACAAAATTTCAGAGGAGAATGACTTCACTACAAGTTTGGATCGTGACGACTAGGCCGCTACCCCAGTCGATTGCCTGTGGCAGATTGCTGGACCCTACTACATCTTCGTCTTCCGCGGTGTTCTTTATTGTTGGCTGTAAGCCTCTTTTGTAATAAACTCTGTTGATTATTAATAAAGTTGTGATATGAATTTGTTACCATGTTTGTTTACTGTGTGAACTAGCGACTGATCATGGGACTAGTTCAGAAATGCACAGAGGATCGGGGATATTAATCCCGGGTTCTGACACATATGGTGCTTTACTGGGTTTTTTTTTTCTGATTCTATAAAAATTAAATTGCTTTGTGTGAAATTCATGTGTTCCACTCGTTCAATTCACTCATGACCTCTCGTGGCCTATGTTCTCGTTTTGGTTTTGGTTTTAGTTTTTTAGTTGTTCGTTTCTTCTCGTTTTCATTTTTCGCTTTGTAATCATTCTTGTTGTTGTTTACTCGTATGGATGGAATAACGCGCAATTCTTTTGCATCGTTCTCGGGGGAAAAAAAACCCACCCAAGACCCATGGGCTAATATTTTGAAATGAACCCATGGGCTGATATGGATGGGCTGATGTTTGATGGGCCTCCAACAATGCTACTAGTTAGTAGTTAGTCACTAGTGAGTCAAATAATGGCCATGTTTGGTTCAACTTCGGCTTCCGGCTTTCGATCGAGAAAGTGAAAGCGAACAAGCAACGACTTTTAGTGGCTTTTTTCGAAGCCGCTTTCTTATTGATCGTGCGGAAGCCCCTCCCCCAGCTGTCGTTACCAAATTACCCCCGAAGTTCAGGGTACGTAATTTACCCGTCGATTGCCATCGCACAAAACCCCCTCCCCTCCCTCCCCTCGCGTCCAAAACCCTAACCCCCCAGTGCCCTTAGCTCCTTCCTCCCACACCCGCCTCGTCCTCCTCCCCAAGCGCCCCCGAGCCCCTCCTCTTCCTCCTCCCTACCGGCGCCGCCCCTCCCTTCTCCTCCCTTGCGGCGAGCCCTCCTCCCAGCGGCGGCTCCCCCTCCTCCTCGCGCCCCTCCTCTCGCCGGCGCCACCCCCTTCTCCTCCCCACGCAGCCGAGCCCCTCCTCCTCCCCACGCGACCTCCTCCCCTACGCCCTCCTCCCCGGCACACCTCCTCCTTATGCCCGCCTCCTCTTCGTCCTCCCCGTCTGCCTCCTCCTTGTCCTCCCCCGACTCCATCCTCCCCGCCGGCCTCCTCCTTGGCGCCTTCCTCCACGGCACACCTCCTCCACCTCCCTCCTCGTCGGCGACCTCCCCTCCGGATGCTACGAGTCTTCCTCTGCGCAGGTAGTACCCCCAACGTGCGTCTCTCTAATCCTCCTCTCCTCCCCCGTCGCCGTCCTCTCTCGTCCTCCTCCCTTCTCCGGTGCTGGCGCCGTCCAAGTCCCTCTCCTCCCCGGCTCCCTCCTCCCGAGCCACCGCCGCCCTCCTCCTCCCTTGTGTGCCGTTGTCGGCTGTTGTGGCCCGAGGCCCTCAGTTTGTTTATCACTTGGCCTTGCCATTGTTTGATTACCATTGTTTGGGTATGATATATGGATGAATGGATGATACTACTCAAGATTGCTAGAACACTAGGGATTTGCATTGCACATTGGAACAATTCATGCATTCAATTGTTAGTTGCACTTTGCATTGCTAGTATGATGCATGGTATGAACTCATGTCATAAGATTAGTGCTGATGATAATTCTATGTTTGATATTTGTTTATCACTTGGGCATTGAGCATCCACTTGTTTATCCAGCTTGTTGTTCAATGTCTTGTATATAATTGACTATCTTGTTTTCGAATTTGATTATTTTGTATATAATTTGATTATTTTGTCTTATATCATTTGCTAACGATATACGAAGACATTCATTTGTACATTGACTAGCTGATGTTTGATTGTTGGATAGTCAACAAAATAGAAAACTTGAATTTTTGTATGTAGTGCATGCTGAATTACAATGTATGGCAATGATCCTAGCATGATCCACTACTACAAAACAGGTCATCTTGGGCGCCTCATCACGAGCGGTTCCAAAGGAGCGTGCGTGTTGAACTATCTGACGGTTCCCTTTGGAACCGTCTGTGATAGTGCCTCATCACAGACGGTTCTTATTACCAACCGTCTGTGATACTTCACAGACGGTTCCTAATAAGAACCGTCTGTGATAGTGCCTCATCACAGACGGCTACTTCAACCAACCGTCTATGAAGTATCACAAACAGTTGGTAGAAGGAGTCGTCTGTGATGAGAACACCTCACCACAGACGGTTAGTATAACGAACCGTCTATGATACTTCACAGACGGTTCGTGATACCAACCGTCAGTGATAAGTACCTCATCACAGACGGTTGGGATTAACAACCGTCTGTGATTTTGATTTTACCATGACTTCAAATTCGCGGGAATTTGAAAATTTTGAACGCGTGCGCGGGAGGCAAAATATGTCCTTATATATTATGGCCGACCTCCTCTGGCGCTTCGATCTCGCACTCCGTAGTCCGGTCCTCCTCTGGGCTCGGTCCTCCTTGCTCGGCGGATCCTCCGCCGAGCTCGGTGTAGCTGCTCCTCGATCCTCCCGCGGCTCCACGGCCCCGCTACACCTCCAGGCTCGGTCCTACCTTGCTCCTGCAGTCCCCAACCTTCGGCGTGGTCTTCCTCCCCAACGGTGATAGTTGACGCCAACACCAACGCCGACCTCCTCTAGTCTCCTCGGCGCGACGCCGCGCCGAGCTCCTCGATCTTCCTCGGCGTCGATGTCTACGGTATATGAGGTTCTGTTGGTACTTTTGTATATGAGGTTTTATTAGATTCAGATCCGTTTGTATGTATGAGCTTGTGGTACTTGTGTTAGATTCATATCCAGTTTACATTAGATTCTCCTCCAGTTCTATACATTGGTACTTGTATATGATCGAGTGTATGCGCGTATCCATGAATCTATGGCTTGAGAAATTTATTGGGAGGCTTAGGAGTTGGGAATCCATGTATGTGTATCAATGAATCCATGTTTGGGAGGCTTCGGAAATGGCAGTGTATGTGTATGAGTGTGTCGACGATCAAGACGTCGATCTTACGAAAATAGAAAGGAGAAAATGACGTGGGAAATCTCAGGGAATAATGGGACTGCTCTTTTATTAATATGAACTGGAATTTACAAGGTATATCCTAAGGACTCTGCTTGCCCTCTTACTAACTCAGAACTATTACACGAATCTATGGCTTGTGCTTTTTGTCTTCCTTCTTACATTGCCTTTCTTCCTCTCCTCCTCGATCCGCCTGAGTTCCATCTTTAAATAGCCCTCGAAGAGGTGGCGATTACTTAGGAGAAGGCACGATGCGGCGTTGCGTGCAGTCGGAGTCAAGTGACGGTTGATACAGAATCAACCGTTTGGCGGTTATATGTCTATGAAACATATAACCGCGCGGAGGTTGTTCATCGGTGTGTTTTGGATAAGATCGTCGTATGGAATATGCACGTGTTCCATTCATCATACGGTAGAGAATATACCTTGGAATCGGTTCTTACCTTCTACGACGAGTTCTCACGGTGGAAGCTTGGCAGGCCTTCGTCAGGCAGGTACCCATTATGTAACCTCTGGAATCTCGACCGGTGGTCGTGCACCTCAAAAGGTTACGACCATGAAGACGTATGGTCTTTTATATATTAAAGATAATATATAGAGTTTTAATCCTCGTCGGCTAGCCCCGAACTTTAAATGAATAGGTCGTGTGAACACCTTTCTTCCGATGGAATCGTATCGGGATGACACTTATTAAATACAAGGGCATTTGAAGCGGTTTGTATTCACTTTAAAGTTGAGAAATTTGCCTTGGGATTTGAAGAGTTTCTGTGTCCGTTGGACTTTTTTGGGTAACTCCTTATTACGGTTTAGGATTTCTGAAGCTTATAAAACCCCTTTGTAAACTTAGGGTTTTTCACTTCCTCCTTTCTTTTCTCATCTTAGAGTAAAAACTACCTCAGACCTCCTTTGCTTTTCTCACCCAAAAAGAACCTAACCATGCTGGACCAAATCACCAACTGGTCGGTTTCCGACCTAAGTGAGAAAAAGTTGGAGAATCTGGAGAAGATCGGGATGCTCCCCAGCAAGGATGTGATTTCTTGGAGATCTGCGTTTGGGGAGCATTCCCCGAGCAGTGAAGATGGAGAAATTCTGTTTTTCTCGCATATATCGAATGCGGATTTTTTATATGACCCCAAGTTTATAAACATAATAAAATGCTTTATGAGCAGTAATGAGGTCTTGTTCATAGTATTCTTATTCATTTCTACACTTTGGGCGACATGTTACAAATTAAAACCTTCCTTTTAGCGAAACCTAAAGAACCATTTGAAGTCTTAAAGGAATACAAGATAAAACTTGTATTATGAGTGGGAAGCATTTTATTAAAACTGGATAAATTATCTTGGCTAAAAATATTTTTGTTGCATTTTTTTAGAAATTATTTGGGCTTAAAGAAAAATTAATTGTCTTTAAATAAATATTTTCGGCACTGAAATAAATATTTATGTATTTTACAAAGTGAAAATGTGGTTTATAAAATTTATCTGGAAATATATCATCGGTAGCTTCGATAAAAATTTCATGAATTTATAAATTTATTTGCTATTTTTAAAAGCCAGTCAAACCTTTTAAGTATTTGAATAAGGTTACGGTCAACTAAACCGGTCTAAACCCAAACTCAACAACATGGCGACTCAAGCCATGTGGTTGGGTCCAACCGAATCAATTTGGTCGGCTCCGAGTCACGTTGAGCGCGAGCGAACTCCACGCGTGATATGAGCCGTTGATCTTCAATCGAGCAGCGAGCTATAACACCCGCGGCTGTCCACGTGTGCATCTTACTCTCGCGTTGGATCTTGATCTAACGGCGAGATCGATGTGTGTCGGACAACTCGGATCCCTTTTCAATCTCCACCGTTCATTCTCGATCCAACGGCGCACCTCTTTTCGTTTTAAGCGTAAAGCGCGCTTTATCTGGCCGTTAGATTCAAATCCTCGGCTTTTCCTTTTTACCGCGTGTTATAAAGCCCGCACTCCTGCGGGCGTTGGATCTTCATCGTGTGGTCCATATTAGTGTATGCATTCGGACGACTCGGATCCCCTCACGATCGCGACCATTCATTCTTGATCTAACGGCGTCGCTTATTCCAATTTGAAATCGAGGCGGCGTTTATGCGGGCCTTTGGATTTCAATCTCTGGCGCTCCTTTTTGACCGTGGGCCTTTAAAGCCCAAAATCGGTGGATCGTTGGATTTCAATCGTAAGGTCCATATGAGTGTATGCAATCGGACCATCGGTTCAATTTTCCATCGACCGTGAAATCAAATCCAACGGTGTTGTGCCATCGCATCTAAGCGGGCGGCGTGTATCCTTTTAATTGATCGTTGGATCTTAATCCAGCGTCTCTCTTTAAGCGAGCCCGAAGCTTTCGGATTTCGTTTTAATCTCGATCGATCGATCTAGATCGTGCGGTCCATATTAGCGTACCGATTCAAATCATTTAATCTCTCTATTTATCACGACCGCCCATTTCCAATCGGACGGTGATGTTCTTTGAGCTTTTGTGAGCGCGGTGAGAATGACAAAGGGCCCACATGTCATATTTTGCCTCTCTTCTTCCTTATCTCTGCTGTGACCATTTTTGTGAGCGAGGAGAGGATTTATCCAAAGATTATGCACTAATTTTTGGATGTTTAGCTAAATGGACACCTCATCAACTCGGATCTTTCTCTCTTGCCACTGTAGCTCAACATCTATATATAAACCCTAGCTTTTGTTGTTGCCATTGTTGTGAAGAAGCTCATCCTTTTCCTTCTTTGTCCAGTGGAGTTTCTTGCTCTTGTTCTTTGCTTATCCACCTTAAGCACTGGTTTTACCTCACAATAAAGATTTGACATACTTTGTAGGTTGAACCAGCGCCTATCTCTCTGTTGATCAATATCAGGATTTCAGAAACTTGGGTGTCTTTCTTCTACTGGTAAGATAAAACCCTAGTTTTCGATATCTTGAGCATCTTAAGGATCTTAGAAGCTGCTGTGAATCATTCTTTTAAGCATCAGTAGCTTCAACTTGCTTCAAACTGAAAAGTTGATATTATCCCTTTTCGGTTTTCCATGTCATTTTCAAAACCTAGGGTTCTTCCTGTCAACTTACCATCTTATTTAGGTTTTGACTAAACCCTAGCAGCATGACAAGTTAATCTTTCCATTCTTGTCATCATCTATTTTGACTTCTAGTTGAGATCTGTCTCGATTCTTTTTGTAAACAACAGACAAAAATGAATTTCTTCTTAATTGATGTAATCTAACTAGTTAGGGTTAGACTAAGGTTGGTTTGGGATATTAATTACCCTAAAAGATCATGCTAAGTTTCATTTATGAACTTTTGCATGTTCTATATTCCTTTTTCCGAAACTTGCAATCTGTCCTGTTTTCAGCTCTTTTCAAATCTGAAAACTGGGACTTTACACTAAACTCTAGTTTCTGTCTTTTGAAAACAGTAAGCTATATTATGGGTTATTATCATTATTATGGGTAGTTATGGCTTAAGCATACTGTAATCATGCATTTCCAAATTGATCATGCCTTTTTCCTTCATTTTGAGCTTACTGTCAGATTTGGTATTTATTGGATTTATTTGCTTTCTATAAAATCTGGTTCATTTGAAGTTTTTGAATCTGCCTCTGAGCAACTTTGAACACCGCAGTGAAGTGTATTACTATCAAGTCAAGCATCCTCTTTGCACCATATTGATCCCAAATTTTGTACAATAGCTTTTACAAATCTAGTGATATCTGTGCATGCTATTTTTCTGAAAGTACAAAATGAGATCATTAGTAGTTAGCTATGACCAAACATGATGGATTACCTCAATTGTCACCATACACTTAACCTAGCATAGTCTTGTATATCATAAGCTATATTTTCAGTTTTAGCTTAGACATGCGATCTAGAGATTTAGAGTTTGACAAGCATATCTTGTCAAACTTGGGAATCCTGTGAACTATTGTTATTTTAAACTCTTTGTCCAGTTTCTTTAAATCAGTCCTGTATTTGAAATTCAAATTGATCTGGACAAGAGGAAGCTAGTGATGGTGCTTTTGTGCACGAGATTGGGTTTTGTGGTGGACTTGTCAGGGTTAATTAAGGACCGAACTCGACTATTCGGTTCAAGTCCCCACGTACTTCCACATGCGGTGTATGGTATTTGTTTGGTTAAGTAAAATGTTGAGACTATTGAGTTGGAAACAGGAGAGTAAGGATATGTGTATTGACCTTGTATGGCATAGATGCTGCAGTGCGAGGACTGCGTTTTATGCCATGTGAGCTTGTATGTCGATGTCGGATGTTCTTAGGAGGGTGAGGCGTATATGTGCCTCGTCGCATATCGATACCTTAATGGTGCCGATAGCATTCTACTATGGGTAGGGAACCCAATTCGCATTAAATTGTTTGGATCGGCATTCTTGGCGCAACATGTGTGCCGGTTAGCGGATGCTATCGATCGTTGTTTAAGCGGGATCGGTTCACACATGGGGTCCAACTCAATAGTGTTGGCTTGTTGAAAAATACCAAATCTTAGTTTCCCGGTCGGCATACCAAAGGAAGTATGTCATCATTCGGAGGCATCCAGAAGGCAGCGGGCTAGCTAAGTCATGTGGGTAAAGATGTACACCTGCGAGGTATAAAGCATTCGAATAGCCGTGTCCACGGTCATGGACGATAACTTGAATTGATGTCACTGTATAGAAGTTTTGATTTTCAAAAATCTGGTTTGGGTTTATTTTCGGTTTGCATGAGGAATCATGCCTTTATCTTTGTTACTTTTATGTCATTTACTTACTGTTCTAAGCAAACTTTGATTTATTAAATTGCTTTATCAAAAGTTAGCATTTGTAGGTTAAGATGTATCGCTTTATGCAAATCTGAACCTTTATACCTTCCTGTTGCAACCTTATGCATATAACAACTCTACTCCTTTGAATAGGCTCTAATAACCACTTTCTTTAATTAGTTTGTGTAAGACTTCTGAGTACCTTCCGTACTCAGGTGCTATCACCTATTGTTGCGGTGAGACGGTTTCCTTTCTGAAGTACCGTTAGCGCCGATCAGGGTGACGCTAACGAGTAACGCTACTTCTTTCCTCCACGCAATTGCCTGCGGGTGGATGAGGTCATTGGTGGACTTTTTTTTTAGTTTATTTTGCTTCCGCTGTTGAATATGTTGTAGTGACCAAGTCACTCTATATTGTAGTACTAAACCCGAAAGTTGTAAACTTATGTTTAATTATGCAAATGTACGACTTGTATGTGTATGATGCAATGTTGTTAAAGGATATATATATGCAATGGTCATTGATCACAGGAACCATTGTGAGATATATATATATATATATATATATATATATATATATATATATATATATATATATATATATCAGGATCTGTTTATTGGAATTGTTGCTTGTTGAATTTATACCTTTAGCATGATCTTTAATTGAGGGACAGTACTATTCCTTCCTTAATAATCATGTTACTGTATGAATTTAATTAAGTACATTTCCAATAACCCGGGGAGCCCACATCGGCTACCAATTCACTCCTTCCTTCCTCAAGTTTTGGAGTATTATGGAGTTGAATTGGTGAATCGGCTCCCAATGCCATCGCCAATCTCGGTATTTTTATCTATCTCTGCGAAGCGTGCTTGCAGTTCAGCAGATCCGGATCTATTCGGTACTACTACAGGATGACAAAGTCGGAAGCGATTGGGCGCACGGAGAGTGCACCTTGCGTCTCCATGATGGAAAAGGCGATGAGTACATTTTATGTACTCAAAATCTTCGTGGTCGTCGTGGAAGAAGAGCTGGTTCTATATGAAGGTCACGAAGAAAGACAACCTTTATTATTACGTAAGAAGGCGGTCGAGAATCGAGATGGCGCTCCTCTGAGAGAAAGAGAAATGTAGGAAATGGGCTGAAGCAATCAAGCTTCTTAGTGTCAAAGGTCTAACATCTTGGCATGTGGTGAAGGATTTTCCACGCGCGGGTTAGCCCTTTGAAGGCAGAACACATAAGATGCTCTGGTACATTGGTCGTGATGATCGACCAGAGACTCTAAAGATGGTAAGCCATTTTAATGATTCCGACCAGTTTACCTATTTGATTGATTATTTCTTAACTCTTTCATTTTACCTTCTGACTCTATCTCACGATGAGATTAGAAAGCCGGATCAAGATGATCTGCGGGAGAGCTTGGCGATAAGGCTAGTTTTCCTCGGATCTTAGCGGCCGTTTCCGCTGAAGAGAGGATTGAAAGACTTAAGGTAAAAACATCAACTGTTGTCTTGTTATTGTACATATTATTTTTGATCGGTATACCATAAATCCTCTTTGATGTGTAGTCGGTTGGGTTGAGAATCAACAAGGTCACTGAGAGATGTGAGCCCATTGATGATCCGATCTCCCCTTCGACCACACAGGATGTAAGCCTTCCAGAGGTGGGTAATCGAACACAAATAATATTTTGGATAAATTATGTTTATCGCCTAACTATCTTTGATGATGAATTTAGGCGGTCGTCGTACCTTCCAGCAAGGTCACTGAGAACCCTCCAGTGCCTACTGAGGCCACTGTTGTGGAGGTCGACGAATCTACATCTACTGACCCGGCAATCAGGGACCTCGACCAAATGGTCGCGGATATCGCTTCTGATGTCCGATCAGTGGATGTGCAAGACCTAGTCAACCCTACCGGTTTAAAACCGGTGAGATCAGTTGACAGGAAGAGGAAGGCTAGCGCAACGAACTTTAGTTCGATGCACTATAAGGGTAAATTCAGAAAAACAACAAGGTATATATATAAAATGAAGAGGTCGTATTTATACATACCTTGGATCTTCCTTACCTTCTCTCTCTCGTTTTAGATCTTACGGTGTTCGGTCGTGTCAGGCAGGCACCTCAGGAAGAAGTTCTGAGGTAGAGGTGGTCGTGGAGGCTCTGACCAGGATACTCCTAAAGCAAAAACTACAGAGGATGAAGTAGCAAAAAGCCCAGCAGGTTTGACATCTGCTCAGGATCCTCTAGTAATCCTTACTCCTTCTCGGAGGTAGTCATCCCCGAGACCCTCAACGAGTTCCACCTCCTCCGGAAATACTTCTCAGTTAACAAATTCCCTTTTTCTCCCGATTTATCGAGGGTAAGGAACTTGATGAAGTGCGGGAAAGATATCGGACCATCAAGCCAAGATTGGTCGAGATACCATCTTTTCGAATATAATGATATAACAATTCGGGTAAGTGTTCTCGACCATCCTTACAACTCTTTCTTTTGCGGTTTTTGAAAGCTTGCTAAAGAAAGGAATTTTGTTTTTGTAGCATTTGGTGAAAACTATGTTGTGATCGGAGGGTGACCAGTGAATAAAAACTTTGGAGCAAAAACACTCCGATCGAGAAGTAAGTACATTCCTCTTTTGATCTCCTAAGGTTTATTATCTTGATTCTCCTTATAGATTATCCTTATCTTTCTATCATATTTGATAGATTTAGAGAAAATTAAAGAAGAGATCAAGACCAAGGAAGCCCTAATAATAAAGGCGAGGAAGAAAATCGGAGTAAAGACCGGTCGATCGAGCATGCGATGATCGAGCAAAAGAGGTTTCGACTCTTGTGAGAAGAAAATCAAAGGTAGCTGGTCGTAGACCTAACGATATTCCATAACTCCAATTGTAAAGAGTACATTAATTTTGTTTGTCTACTTGTGTAGAAAAAGCGTAGCACTTGAGCAGCGGAGAAGACCCTCGATTTTGGCGTGGCCAAAGGAAGATTTTGTATTTGGCCTTGATGAGAAGATCAAGGCTCTTAACAAAATGATCTTGATATGGGATCGAGGATCAAGCTTGCCTTCTTTAGGAGATCCGGCGGAAAAGATGGACTACTTTGGTCAACTTTGGAAGATCTCAAAGTCTGCTCAAAACTATGAGGAAAACCATACCAGACAATGAAGGAAGCTATTGTGGCTGGAGTTAGTGTTGCTTTAGCAAAACTAAAGGCTTAGATCCTCTGTTAACCTTAAAGTGTGGAAGAGGACTTATTGCTCACGAGAGTGAAGCAACAAAACTTTTAGAAGTAAAACCTCTCGGAGAAAGTTGCGGAAATGGAAGTCGGATCTCCATCTCATAGCGACGATCTGGAGGTCCTAATATGTAACAGATGTAACATTAGATTATATAAAATGAAAAACTTACCTTTTATCAAAGAAGATCTGCTTTGTCAATGTTGTTAAATACTCATATATCTCTAACCCCATTTGCTTATGTTAGTAGATGAGCGTTACTAAGAAAGCGATGGGCCGAGAAATTGAGTAATAACGATGACCATGGTAAGAATGCGATAATGTCTATGACAACGATCTAGGAAATACCGGAAATCATGTGGTGGAACGGTGACGATTTCGACTAGTCTAGATCTTGTCCATTATCAAGTACTATGAAATACCACTTGTAGTCGATAGACATAACAAAGACCAGTTTTCTTGATAAGAAGATATGCATTAATAATGTATGCAAGAAATGAAATGAAGAGATAAGTCCGTTGTTTAGGAAATATTCGGATCTGGTCGTGCGAATCTTAGAGCGAAGATGTGTAAAATATTTGCGAAAGCGTGCTCATACTCAAATCCCATCGCGGCGAGGATCGTAGGAAAAGGACCGTCAATAGGAGCTCCTTCCGGTGGCGGGACCACGTGCGAGAGAGGAGACCGACCGGGAGGTTTTACGTGTCGACCGATAGCCAAACTTGAGTAGAACAGAATGTTGAAATAAAATAACAATCTTCAAATTCAAGAAAGCAACGAAAACCAAGTAAATTGTCTGAGTTGGTACTCTTTATACTCGTATGATTCTTTAAGAAAAGAATGTCTGGTCGTGCGTGTGTATCATTGAAGCAATGATCACGTCGAAAACCAGTGTGGTCGGTGACATTCAAGTCAGCAACCATGAGTAGTGGAGATCCTACTGAAAGGAATATCGGAGAGAATGAGAGTCTTCTCCGACCAACCAGCAACGGGAATGGCATACGACCAGATGCGACAAATAATCATAAACAACCATACTTATCGTTTTTAAGGAAAAGCATCTTTATTGGAAAAAGAATGTAAATGAAATACATGAAATTAAACATAGAACTTACGCAATTGATCAATATTCCAAGAATTAGACAAAACTTACCCATCGGTTATAGCTAATCGTGCGATCTGGCGGGTAACCGACCACGGTGTATGGACCTTCCACTTAGGTGAAAGTTTGTTGCGACATGCTTGGTTCGAATTTTCTAAGAACCAAATCACCTATAGTCGAGTGCGAGGTTGCACCTTACGGTTTGTAATGCCGACGCATGGCTTCTTTGGTAGATCGATCGTAGCAAAGCTTGGTTTAAATCGTTCTTCAAGAAATTGATGTCGTCAAGTCGTCGTTCTGCGATCACTTTCGGAAAAGGAATCGGTTCGAGCGAGAACCAATTTTAAGCTCGGAGGAAGCATGGCCGGCTCAGTAAACCATAAAGAATGGTGTTTCACGGTCGCCACGACTAGTCGTAGTGCGAGCGGCCCATATCTGAGAGGAAGTTCTTGAACCCAAGCTCGACCGCTGAATTAAGCGATTGAATACTCGTCGTTTGATCCCTTGCATTATGATACCATTGGCTCGCTCAATCGCTCCATTGCTCGTGGATGAGCAACGAAGCGAAATGTATCTTGATACCTAGTTCTTCACGAATTCACGAAAATTCTTTGCTTGGCGGGCACCGTTATCGATGATTATCATTGGTACACCAAACCATGTAATCACGCTTTTTAATAGGAACCTCTTGGCGGCTTGGTTGTAGTTTTACAACGGCTCGGCCGATCCATTTAGTGAGCGTGTCAATCATATGACAGAACTCAAAGCCCCGGTGCTTTTGGGAAAGGTCCCGAATGTCCAGTCCCAGGTTGCAAAAGGCCAAGAAAGAGGAATTGTTTGCAAAGCTTGAGGCGTCGATGTACTTGTCGACTATGAAGCGACATTATGCGCATTTCGTCACGAGCTCTTTTGCATCATGAAGGCGATTGACCGATAGTATCCTTGCCTAAAGGCTTTACCAACCAAAGTTACGTAGGAATGATGTGCTCCTGAGACTCCTCCATGAATTTCGGCTAGCAATTTAATGCCATCAGAGTGAGATATGCATCTCATCAACACTCCGTGAGATCCTCGCTTATACAAGGTACGTTCAATGAGAATGTATGATTTGACTTTTCGTGCAATGCGATCAGCCTCTACATCATCTTACGGAATTAGGTTATCTTGAAGATCATTGTAGATCGATGTCATCAATCTCTACCGTTATCGTGATGGCGCCAACCATCATCGACACGTGGAGCATCCATGTTCGCGAGAATCGAGGTGTGCAACCTCCTTGCTAATATCTATGTCCTCGGAAGGCTCGACTCTGAGGGTGAATCAGTTTCTCGAGAAAAACTCGGCGGGACGGATGTCCGTGTGAAACCATCGGGCCAAGCAGTGCGCGAAAGTTTTCCTTTCTAGGAATGTGTTGGATCTGGAAACCGAAGAAATGCTTTTGAGTTTAGTACTTCCGCCGAATATGATGACATCTTGGTACTAGAGCATTGATACTCTTTCCCTACTTGATTCGCTACTAGTTGAGAATCTCCTTTCACTAACAATCTGCGAATCCGGCGAGCGAGTGCCGAAGTCCGGCGATAAATCTTCATATTACGCCACATTGTTAGTAGCGGAAAGTTAAAGCGAATGGCGTACTTTATTTGTTCGCGATGAAATCAAGGCGACCCGACCCCGAGCCATGCAACATCAAGGAACCATCGAAGTACATTGTCCACTCGTCGTGGTGCTCGTACTCGGGCCCTTGGGTGGGTTCGGGGTTTGTCCATTCGGCAATGAATTACTGCTATTGCACGGGACTTGATTCTTGTTCGTGGGACAAAATGGAGATCGAGCGCCCCAAGCTCAACCGTCCATTTTGATATTCGTCACGATGACTCCTATTTCCGGGACTTGACCAAGGGGATATCCGTGAAGTGCGACCACTTTGTGGTGCGAAAATAATGTCTTAGTTTCCTTGAAGCCATAAGGAGACCATAGAGCAATTTTTGTACTGCGGATACCTTTCTTTAGTCCATGCAAGACTTAAACTTACGTAATATATTGGTGCGTTGAACATGGTCTCGTTCTCGACCAGCACACCACTAACCGTTTGTGGCGTTGCGGCCACGTAAATTAGCAATGTTTCTCCCAATCTTGGAGAAACTAAGATTGAGGACTCGTAAGTACCGTTTTAATTCTTCAAAGCGCTTGCTTCTTTGGTCCATTGAAACTCCCATGTTTGGAGAAGCTTAAAGAAAGGTAGTCCTTTTTAGTCTAACAGTGCTATGAAACGACTTAACGCCGCCATACAACGGTTAACCGGACTTCCTTCTTTGTGGTTGGATCGCGCATCTAATCGATGGCGGCGATTTTCGTTGGATTTGCTTCAATGCCTCTAGTGAAACTAGGAACCAAGAAGCTTTCCGACGAAACTCGACACACATTTCTCTGGATTTAACTTAAGGTTATGGCGTCTTAAGTTATTGAAAGTCTCTTGCGGTCTAGAATATAATCCCAGCGTTGGCGCTTTTGCGACGGATCATCAACGTAGGCTTCAAGATTCCGACCCACGAGGGCTAAAGGTCTTTTGCATCAACCTTTGGAATGTTGCACGGCATTCTTGAGACCAAATGACATTTTTACATAACATGTAAGTACCATATGGGGTGATAAAGGAAGTTTTCTCTTCATCTTGTTTACTCATATTGATCTGGTGGTACCACTGAGTAAGCATCCAAAAACTTAACAACTCACACCCGAGTAGAGTCTACAAGTTGATCAATGCGAGGAAGGGAAAGTCATCCTTCGGACAAGCTTTATTAAGATCGTAAAGTCAATACACATTCGCTATTTCCCATTGACTTTTCTAACCATTATAGGATTGGCGAGCCACTCTGGGTGGTCGACCTCACGAATGAACCCAGCTTTGAGAAGCTTGTTGATCTCCGACTGGATTGCTTCTTTTCGATCAGTGCGGCAGCAGTAGCCTGTTTGACCGGTTTTGTTAGGCTGTAGAGCTAGCATATGCTCGATCACCTCCCTGGGGACTCCGGGCATGTCGGACGCCTGCCATGCGAATACATCCTGATTAGCTCGGAGGAAGGAGACGAGCGACTCTTCCTATTTAGGGTCGAAACCTGTCCCGACCAGTATCTTGGCACCCTCTGGAGAAGCGCTTCCATCGAGTTGTACCTCTTTCAACTGGTCGGAAGGTTTTGGTGTCATCTTGACCTTGAACTTTTGACACGCATGTTAACGGTGTTAGTTCCCTGGTGGAAGTTCATCGATCGACTCTAAACACTTCCGATCGCATCGTAGGCTATCTTACGATCACCTCGGACCGTGATTACACCTTTCGGTCGGCATTTTCAAACTCGATAACCGTAATGCGTGGCTATCGGGAACTTTGCTAAGCCGGACGGCCAGAATTACCTTTATATGCGATCTCGAAGTTCACCACATCGAATGAAACTTTTACGTTCGGAAGTTGTCGGGTTTTCGAGCGTAACTAGTAGGGATAAGTGCCTATTGGTTTAGCGATGAACCGGGCACTATGCGTGAAAGGCATATTTCACGGTTTTACCTTGGATTTGGGAATCGCATATCTTCTAAAGCACTTGCAAATAGAATATTCAAAGAACTACCCCATCTATCAAAACCCGATTAACCTTGCGATTATTAATAGTAGACTCAGCGACAATTGGAAACCTACAGTCGAGTTGAAGGAATATGGCGATCTTCTTTCTTTGAAGGAGATTATTGTCTCAGACCACCTTGAAGGTTTAACGGCGATCGAAGGTTGGTAGGTTGACCTCTCGCTCCATGGCTTTGGTGGCGTGCGGACTGCGTCGAAGAAGACCCACGAAGATCACATCAACGGTGTCTTTGAGGTTCTTGGTACTCCATCTCTTCGTCACCATCTTTGTCCTTCTTGGAGCTTGTTTCATCGAGCTCTTGAATCGGCGGGAGTGGTCCTTTACGCATAATAATCTTCCGCTTCTTTTGCCAAGCGCAACAATTGCGCAAATCGTGTCTGCTGGCGATGAAGAGGACACCATTTTTGTTTTCTTGTAACCATTAGTGGAGCTTTGGCCTTGCCACGACCAGTATAATCTTTTCTTCCTTTTGTAGATTTTTGAGAGCAGTCGAGAACCTCTTTGTCGTTGGCTCTGCCATGTTTCTTTTCTTGAGAGTCTTCTTTAGTTTCTTTTCCGCCCTATCTAAGCGGGTTGGGGATCTTATCCTTCGATCAACGGCCGTTCCACTCGACCGCTTCTTGGCGTGGCGTACTTGTCAACCATGTCGAAGAGCTCGATGGTTGTTCGTGGAGAATGTATAGCTAAATCCTCAGTAAACCGATTTTTAATCCCGCTTTGAAGGCTTGGATAACGGAAGATCTGCGACCTCTGGTATTGAGTTACGGACTTGGCTAAATCTTTTAATATCTGTAGGAGAGTCTCGTTTGATTTTGCCGTATCCTATGGAGATCGTCTTCATTTCGGGCGATCATCGTACCCGAAAATTTGCAATTAAAGGTCGCGAGTTGCTCCCAAGTATACGGATCCGATCGGAAGGTTAAGCAACCAAGATCGGTGATCCTTCTAATCTTGTAGGAAGATAATTCGCCATTACATTTTCATCACCACTGCGGCTCGATAGCGGTGGTGTATATCTGAGAAATTCTAAGGGATTTTGGATCCCATTGAATTTATCCATATTGGCGATCGGAACCTATTTGGCTTGTCTGACTGGAGCCTGCGAGAAAGCTCGGCGACTGTGATAGTTTCGTGGCGCCTTCTTTGAAAAGTATTTGGATTATGTCGGTTGGACATCGATTTCTAGGAGCAGTTGTCGATGCTCAATGTCCCGATCCGATCGTGGGCGTTAGTGCGCGCCGACCGCTCGCTTTGGCTCGGATGGCGCAGGAGATCACGAGTCAGCGATGGTTCGTCTCGGCGAAATGATGGCAAGGATTCTTGAAAAAATCTCCTCCTCGTGGTGGTTGGTCGGAATCGTCGAGGTGGTCGCGATGTCAATTGATCCCCAACGCGACCATGAAGCTACGCTTTGGGAAGAATCTTTGTGATGAAGTCATGGTGCGACTTTGCGGGTGCCTTCGTTCGATAAGCTTACGTGCGTTGCATTATGCATTGGATAATCTCGATACTTGACTGCGAGTTGGGAAAAACACGGAGTCTGCGCGAGGCGGTCGAAGTATTTAAAATATCACGACTCATTGCGGGTTTTGTATAGTTCACAGAAAGTCTCGAGGATTTACGCGAAGAAGGTGTTTGATGGCTTACATCCTCCGACCTTACGGTGGATCTTGCCGATCCCTCACATTGGTTTGGGAAGGATCAAGCGTATTAGCGGTGAACATCTACCGATTCTGTCACCTCCGGCATTTGGTGCTTGACCACGTACCATCTCCATTAGGGCGTGGTGGCGAGGCAATGTGTGGAGGACCGTACATGGCATTGTGATCGTATCTCCGATCGCATTGACCTCGTGCTTCGGCGGCGGTCCTCGATGAGCTTCCATCATAATCAGCGGAGAGCCTCTCGAGCTTCTGCGAGAAGCTTCCACGACGGAGAAGCGATCGGTGATCAGCACCTCGAGGTTTTGGAAGGACCTCGGCTGATTCGGCGATTCGATCGAATCTGAGTTTATCATCCCACTTGGTTTCGACCAATGGAGGTTTCATTGACACCGTCACTAAGTGTCGGTTGGCTCTGGAATTACTAGAAGCGTTGGTGAGTACCTATCAACCATGATCGCATCAAAGGTATGTTGAACTTGGGTTGCGGTGTTGAATTTTCGTCACCTTTCTTGCGGTCCAAAAGGTAGAACTGCTGAGATTTGGGGTGTTCGGAACTGGTGGAAACACTTCCTCTGAGACCGCCAGCGATCGTAGCGGTGTGTCTTCATCCATCGGTTGTCTTCGCGATTTACGCCTGGCGGCCGTGAGGAGGATGATGAAGAGATTCCGTTTTCCTCCATGCGCGCATACATGCATCCATGTCGAGGTTGGCATAGTCCTCCAAGTCGAACCAATTTTCTTCATCCCAACTTCCGCCATAACGCATCGGCGATCACGGACGGGAATGGACAAAGATTTGATGAGCGAGAAAAATCTTACGAGATTCCACGCCGCGTTCCCACGGACGGCGCCGGTGTCGGCGATCAAGACGTCGATCTTACGAAAATAGAAAGGAGAAAATGGCGTGGAAATCTCGAGGAATAATGGGTTGCTCTTTTATTAATATGAATTGGAATTTACAAGGTATATCCTAAGGACTCGCTTGCCCTCTCACTAACTCGAACTATTACGAATCTATGGCTTGTGCTTTTGTCTTCCTTCTTACATTGCCTTTCTTCCTCTCCCTCCTCGATCCGCCCGAGTTCCATCTTTAAATAGCCCTCGAAGAGTGGCGATTACTTAGGAGAAGGCACGATCACGGCGTTGCGTGCAGTCGGAGTCAAGTGACGGTTGATACAAAATCAACGTTTGGCGGTTATATGTCTATGAAACATATAACCTTGCGGAGGTTGTTCAGCGGTGTGTTTTGGATAAGATCGTCGTATGGAATATGCGTGTTCCATTCATCATCTGGTGAGAATATACCTTGGAATCGGTTCTTACCTTCTCGGCGATTCTCACGGTGGAAGCTTGGCTTGGGCCTTCGTCAGGCCGGGTACCCATTATGTAACCTCCGGAATCTCTCGACCGGTGGTCGTGCACCTCAAAGGTTCGACCATGAAGGCGTATGGTCTTTTATATATTAAAGATAATATATAGAGGTTTTAATCCTCGTCAGTGTATCCATGAAATGGTAATATTTTTGTAATAAAAAAGCTATCACGACAGTTGGAACAAAGAAATGCGTAGCAACTATCTGAGCGGTTGAACAAGGCGTACTTTATCACGAGCGGTTCGGAACAAGAGCGTCTGTGAAAATATTGTTTTGAGCGATGCGTGATAACACTTTGTTATCACAGACGTACTACTGAGCGGTTGGAAGCGAAATGCGTGATAACGGTCCGAACCATACGTAATGAGGCTTTCTGTAGTAGTGATCAATGGATGACCTGGTTGGCTGGTTGCATGTTTGATGCTGCCATGGTACTCATTGACGATCTAGGTATGAACTTTAAGCATGATGCTTGCATGAATCATGTATTGAGATTATGATCTAGCGAGAATTGATATTTGAAGCATTCATGTTTTCTAAGTGAATATGTTGAGATCTGTGTGCATCTTGATTTGATCTCTTGATTGATTGATATTAGATCAGTTAGTTTGTCAACATACATGTGAGTTTGCAAGTTCTTGTTTGTTGTATTATGGAATTTAGCTATATTAATCTTTCCATTTTTGGGGATACGTGTGAGGGTGGGGTGTCTAACACTGCCGATGCCGATCCCAAGCCCAGAAAAAAGTGGAGGGGGCATGAATTGTTTGTAATAATTATTTGTTGTAATAATTGTTTATTGTAATAATTATCGTTAAATACGCTAATCCTTGATTCACATGGTGGAGAAATTCGTGCAACATACTTCAATTTGGTGCTTGATTGGTTTTATGACCTAATTGAGATTGGTAAGGTGTATTTGCTATCTAGAGGATCAGTGAAACTTGCTCGGAAGTAGTTTACAATGACTATGAAGTAACTCTGGATGTCTCAACATCTATAGAAATTTGTTCGGTTACTCTTATTGTAATTATATCCATTAATGCATATTTCTCTTATTGTCAATGCCTCATCAATTGCGTTAGTCGTTGTTAATAGTCGTCAATTGCGTTAGTTGTCATTAATAGTTGTTAATTGCATTAGTTGTCGTTAATAGTCGTTAAATATTGTTAAATGTCGTTAAATATTGTTAAATGTCATCAAATGTTGTTAAATATCATTAAATATTGTTAATTACGTTAAACGGCATCAAATAAGTCATTACTGTCCTCAGGGGCATTTCAGACATTTCACATCTCAGAAGCTGCAGTCAGCCTATTTAAAAGCAAGACAGTCAAACACAAAATCAAAAAAGCCCAGCAATTCAGCCTACAGCTAGAAACCGCTTTTTAGAAAAGCACCGCCGAAACAAACAGACCCATTAATGATGTTCATTGGTTAGCTAAGTTAGCGAGCTCTTTTGAATAGGGACGGCATGTATGGTAGCTCAATCATCCTGGACCTGAATGCATTGATATGCTTGTAACTGTAAACGATGATCAATAAAGCTCCCTCTTTCTTATCAGAAAAAAAAAAACTAGTGAGTGACTCAGTGAGCATAAGCAACAAACATAAACCTAGTGTTGACAAGATAGAACAGCTAACGGTTACACTATTTACTACTAGAGCATTGCTATACGGACGACGTTCTCGTCCGATACTCTTGTACGACGCACCCGGGGCTGCGGCGGCGTAACGTGCGGAGGCGCGGAGGAGGGAGGACGCGCGCGGGGCCGGTCGGAGGAAGAGGAGGTGCACGGAGGCGAACAGGCCGATCGGAGGAGGAGGAGGAGCCGGGCGGAGGCGCTCGCGCTCGGGGGTGGCCGGGCAGGCTCCGCGCGGGACCGCGGTCGAGCGGAGGCGCCGGCGACCGGGGCGTCATACACGCGTACGACTAAAAACATCGTATATCGCGAAGCATTTCCGCTACTACTAATTGCTACACTGACTAGTGACTACTAGGGAAGAAGATAGATACTGAGTCTGAGATACTGATACACATGAGCTGAAGAATACTAGCAAGACATAACTAATCACAGCTAGTCAGCTATAGACATAACTAATCACAGCTATCTCCATCCAACCAAATGACCAGCACAAGAGTAACATTACCCCAATTGTACAGCCAAAACGAGTCAAAACTACAATAATAAAAATAAATTCAGAAACAGATGCTAAACTTCAGAAGAAGAAGAAATGTACAATAAAAAAATCAATAGAAAACAAACTCTATATAACTTCTCCTCATGCATGAGAGGAGGGGCCGAGGCCCACCGCGAACGGGCTGGGCGGCCCAAAGTACGGCATGCTCGCCGGCGGCGCGGCGGATGATGAAGCGACCCCGGGGAACGCGGCCACGGCCGGCTGCGTCAACGTGTTGGGCGGCGTGGTGGCGGCGGTTGCCGGGAGCGGGTCGCCGCCGCCGGGCTCGGCCTGGCAGTCGGGCCACCGGCAGGCCGGCTGGGCGCTCCGGGCTCCCCACGTGCGGTGGGCCAGCCCGAAGCCCAGGACGATGCCCACAATGAGGAGCGCCGAGACGAGGCACAGGAAGATCTTGGTGGCTTTGCCTACATAGCAACACATCGGAGGCTCTTCTTCTGCTGCTGCTGCTGCTCACTCACTGACTGTACTGTCTCTCTCTCTCTCTCTCTCTCTCTCTCTAGCTAACTCTCACAAGAACATGCAAAAGAGTACACAGAGAGATAAAAGAAGGTATGGAGATTGAGAAAGTTGGTGAGATGGGTCCGGACTCCGGAGGGGGCGCTTCACTTGGCCTCCTCGCTTTGTTTTTGGTGTTGGTGCTGCTTGTCGGTTTAGCATTCGTGCATGGCTTCACGTGAAGGAAAGAGAGAGGTGTTAGTATAGTTAGTAGCAACATAGTACATTATTTCTTTATAATTAATATAACGAACAACCACCAGTGGACAGTGGTGAATACAGGCTAAACATTTTTATCTCCACGCAGAGCAGTGCAGTTCAGGATTCAGTGCGTAGAGGCACAACAGAGACATATCAGTCTGCTATGTGCTATGTAGTTTTGTACAACACAAGACTGAGTCGGAGATACGGCAATACAGAGTCATTGCTGTAGTGTAATTCTACTACATTACTACTCTTTTCTGCATTGACCTGACCTGACTAGTCCAGGTAAATACTGGAGTTGCTATCAGTAAGCCAGTAACTACCAGGTGGCACAAGCACTTCAGCCCATTTGCTGTTGCTTGTTAGTGATGGGACTTACTCTGCCGACACAGCTAGTGATAGGTAATTGGGAGACTGGGACAAAGATGAAAAGGAACTTTGGAAAGTATAGAAGATAATGGAGGTTTTGGGGAAGGCATTGTGCACCACAGTGGCACAGTCTGCAGTCGTTTCTGCAATAATGTTTTCCCTTTTCTTCCTCTTTTGCCTTTTTAGCTTTTCTTCTTCGATTTTTGGAAGAGAGTATTTGGAGCACAAAGCTGAAGCCAACCTGTGACAAGCCGATAGTTGGTCACATGTTGCATTGGGCCACAACAGCTTGCAGTTTTGTTCATTCCTAGGTGGTTAGGTATGGTGCTTTAGGTCCATATCTGCTGGAAATTCTTTTCACTCGGATGCAAAAACTTTTTTTACACTTTTTTTTGAGCGCTTTGCTAACAAGCTAAAGGTACAACCTAGTAGCATAATCTATAAATTTTGCAATGACTACATTAGCTGCCCGTGACACTTGATTGCACCTTGGGATTTGCACTTTTGCAGTGTGTGCAGAAATCGTGACAATTTTATAGTTCATTGTCAGAGTGCATTTTGGAACTACTAAATATCGGCCACTGTCGTGTGATCGTGAGGGAGGGCAACAGGCAAGATGGGATTGGCATCCTCTGCCAATGTTACGGTGCTACTAACTACAATATTTGTCAATAATGCCACTGCTGCGGTTGCGAAGCGCGCTTTCCTCCTCTGCTCATAATGTTATGATAATATAGCAATATATACATTTCCACCATATTTTCAACTCAAACACATGTAACATCCAGAAAGTAAAGTCACGATTCCAGTACCAATTGCTAAGACAGGCGAACTTGTATTGTTATACAGGCCGGAAACTGCAGACGCATTTTTAAGACCTGACCAAGCAGTACTCAACAGTCACAGAGCAGTTTCAGAAGAGGAGATGGCAACAACTATTCGACGACTATATCAGGAGGAGCGGTAGTGGCAGAGGCAAGTGATTCAGCAGAAGCATCCACCATCTTCTTCACCTCATCTGGATTTGCCCCAACAATCTTCTTCACCACCTCCTTGTCCTTGATGAGAAAAAATGTGGGCATGGCCTTCACTCCAAGCTTGGACGAAACACTCTGCATGTACAGTACATAATAGTAGTTTAGCTTAATTAGGCTATCTTCAGAGAAGTATACTATCTCAATGGACATATATGCAGAGAATTTTTCTAACAAATACTTATCCCACAATCTTCAGGAAAAACAATGAAACATAGTCTTTAAAAGTTTTTGCCTTGTTTCAGCCCGCCCTTCATCTGAATATAAATGCACCAAACTCTACGGAGATTTTCAAGACAAATCATGTCAAAACATCGATTTAAGCTTTCCTTTACTTCCCCCCCCCCCCCCCTCTATTTCACAGAAGATATTTCAGTCTAAATTTTTTTCTCAAAAGAGACGTGATCATGGGAGTTCTTCTGAAGTACATCAACAAGAAGCCTGATCAGACGATTGGAGAATGATTACCTGCACATCATCAACATCCACATAGAGGAACAATATCTCAGGGTGGGTCTGAGCTAGCTCCTCAAACTTGTAGTTCATGGACAGGGATGTCACACACCACGATGCCCCAAAGTGAGCAACAACCTGCACAACATGAAGACATAATATGACCAAGGTTAACTTTTGAGTGGGTTAAAAATAATTTGGATGCAGGTGCGGTGCTCACTAGCAAAGGTAGAACAGCTACCATTAGGCTAATCTATTTCCATTTCCTATTCATAAATCTCAATTATAGAGAAAATAAAAACCACCAAGAGCAAAAAGGAAGAAGAAAAAGGAACTTGCTAATGATAACAGGTAGCAAGTTGCTTAAAAAGTGCCCAATCCCATAAAAGCAACGATGTTATTCTATACATCTCGCGTTCTAACATATTCATAGAGCGACAACAGAAATCCTGGACCAACTGAGCTATGATTTGAGAATCCACAACATCAAAAGACATCGTTAGAGAATTGGAACAGAATCTCAACAAGAACAAAAGAATTAGGCCGAAGGAAGGAGGTGGGGAAGAAAAAGGCAAGGAAAGGAAACCCACAGGGCGGCCTTCATTGCTTGCTTGGTTGATGAACAGCTCCCATGCCTCCTCCTTCTCAACCTTTACAACTTTGGAATTGCCAACCCCCCTCTGCCGCTGGATCTCCATATGGCCTAAGAATTAAGAACAGAACCCTCGCCTCCTCTCGTTCTTGGTCTCCTCCACCTTGGCCCCTTCCCCAACAAGGGAAAAAAAAACTCACAGCCTATCGAGCATCGACAGAAAAGAAAAGTGCCAATCCACTCCGCACATCAGATAAGCATGGGTTTATATTCTACAGCTGGTGGGTCCTGCCATATTTTGGCTGGTTAGATGTTCTTCTGGAATCAGGATCCTATGCAATACTTGAAAGGTAATCAGCTTATATGAAATTATGAACCACACAGAAGATTTGTCCAGTCAGTACTAATAAACTGTCCTAAAAAAACTGTGACGTAGGAATGGTAACATATTAATAGAATGCTTATCTCCTCTCGAAAAAAAGGAATGCTTATCAGGTTAGAACTCGCTTTAAAACAGTAACGTATGCTCACCAGTCACCACATGAGCGGATTATTGTATTATCGAGTCTTGAAGGCGGATTATATAAAGTATAATACTTGGAGGCAAGAAATCTCTCTTAGAGATAAGGCAGGTATCTGGAATTACAATCAATCATCAACTACCATATCTGGAGATATCCCAATATACTCTAACACCCCCCGCAGTCGTAGCGGTAGCGTCGCGGACAGTTAGAGTGTCGCGGATGGTCAGACTAGAGAAGAAGCCGAAGGTAAAAAAAAAAAGGCGGTGACATCCCTGCGATCCACGATGGAGCGTCGTGAGCAGTGCGACATCACGAATGCTATGAGTGGAGAAACCGACGAGTTGCTCATGCAGATGGTAGCCTTTTGTGCGATGTCGAGGTAGTCGAGAGCGGCGAGTGGCGTGGTCAAAGATGTCGTGCGTGAGATAGCCGTGGTCGGCGTAGCCGTAGTTGGGGTTGCCGGTGATGAAGTAGCCACACATGGCGCGGGCGCAAGGAGCGCCATGGTGACGGCGCAAGGAGGCGGGGAAGAAGGCGGCGATGCAATCGTTGAAGTAAAAGCGTCTGCGAAGACTCTATCGAACCCACCACTTACGGCGTGCCGGGTGCGGGCGAGGCGTGTCGAGGATGAAGGCACGCCGGTGTTGCCAATACGGGCGTGCTAGAGAGGCCCAACCATGTGGCGATTGTCGAGGACGAGAAAGCCTCGAGGCGGTTGCGGCGCGCGATCTTTGCGTGGGGTAGAAGATGCGCGTGTAGCCGCGGTTGCGGAGTAAACGAGCGTAGTTGGGAAGAGACGACAACGCCGGCGGCGAGGTTGTCTTTGGGCGAAGCGGAAGAGTGCGGCGGACGATCCGGAGGTGGCCGTGGCGGTGCTTGGCCGTGAAGAACCCGTCGGCGTGGCGAAGACCATGTGTGTCGATGGCCGAGGCGATGACACGCCGAATAAAGGTGGCGCCGATCGGCGGTCGTTGATGCGGAGCGGCGATGTAGAACAAACATCACGGGCTGGGAGAGCCGCGTGCGTCGGTGTCGGACCAGAAGCGCGCGGCGATCGTGGTGGGCGTCCGATTGGTGGTGGCGGCGACGAGCCGGCATCGGCGTCGTGGGCGAAGTGGCGGGACGGCGGGCGTGGTGTCCTGGAGCACCGCGAGCGACTATGCCGCGGTTGGAGATGGCGGTGGAGTTGCGCCGATATCGGAGTAGAGCGCGTGAGATCGACGAGCGGTGGCGACACAAACCAATCTTCTAAACTACGGTTGCGCGGCTCGGGAGATATCATAGAGATCGAAGCATCTCCCAAGAGCGGCGGAAGGCGTGGCGGCTCGAGGCAGCGCCGCTCACGATACCATGTAGAAGAATAGAATTGGTTTAATGTGAATTATTGTATTACTGAGCCTCGAGGGCGGATTATATAGAGTACAATACTTGAAGGGCAAGAAGCCTCTCCTAGAGATAAGACAGGTATCTGGAATTATAATCAATCCTAAACTATCATATCTGGAGATATCCCAATATACTCTAACACTTATAATGTATTGTTTGTATTGCTAGCTTCTTCTAGTCGGATGTATGATAAGTCTCATCACATTGTGGAGCCCTCTACCTTCTTCCTCAATTTTCTAGAACTCTCGTAACTCTGACTGAATAATGTAGACATCAAGTTTGTGAATTCTGAACTGTTTTGGCCCTGTAGCGCAAATTAATTCCTAAACTAGCCCCTTTAGCGTCAAAATTCCAGTTTTAGCCCCATCCTAACACCTGCTGTCGTGCCAATTGGCAGCACCCAACATGCTGCCGAGCCGAAACACAGCATGAGGGGACCGGGGCCTTGTGCGACGGCGCAAAAAGCGTGAGGACGGGGGCCGGGGCGTGGCGCGTGGCGCATGGCGGTGAGCCAACGTCTTTGTCGTGCCCTTTGGCAACAAGTAGCTGCTGCCGAGCCCGCCGCGGACACCAAAGTTCTTTGCCAACCCGGCAGACAACTAGAAGGCTGGCGTGCTGCGCGGAGGTGAGTTCTTTGCCGTTCCGTGGCGGCACGTACTATGAGGGGGCTAAAAATGGAATTCTGATGGCAGTGAGGCTAGTTTAGGAATTATGCTGCTGTAGAGGGTCAATTAAGTCCAAAACTCCAAGTTTGTATTCTCCTATTCTAAAGTAATTTTTTACTTGGCATATCCCATGTGCGTATATGCACCACCTCAAAAACACGGGCCTCCCGAGGTTAGGATCAGGGATAAAAGAACAGGTCCCGAACTGAATCCCAGTCGTTGGCCGGAAATGTTTACCGGCCGGTTATTGATTTTCTCGAAAAAAATTTGGATAAAATTCACTCAAATTTGATTAAAAACCATCTAAAATTAAAAAATTATAATTTAAACTTACAAAACCCGGAAAAATTGGCTGGAATTTTGGATCCCGGACCCCGCCGGTAACCGATTACCCACCGGTTATTTTTTCCCTGGTTAGGATTACTTCGACGTCATTTCGTGGACCCTGCGAGGTAAGTAGTAAGTGAAAAATGTCATTTTCTAGACTACCTGAGAAGTAAAGACAAGACCAACAAGTTTTGCAATTGTTTTTTGGTCTCATAAAATTGATGGACGTAGCAGTAACTTCTTATCAAATTTCAAGTTTGTTTCATACATCATGGTACAATTTAGTTGAAGTCAATTCAAGTCATTAGCTTGTCACTTTGATCTGCATAGAACTCCAATGAAAAATTACTCTTGTATCTGAAAGTTTTACCAAGTTTTGTCCTATCATTTCAACATGATTTGGGCGTTTCAGTGATCTTGCTTAGGAGAAATATCCTTTTGAGAGAGAACCAAAATAAGGCATCCAGAAGCTCCTTCCTTCTTGCAGACAAACACATCCAGAATATGCAAATACATGTATATAGGAATGTGATTTCTTTCCAATGTTTCAAGTATTTAGTTTTCATAGCAGCGATAGCCTCTCGTAACACTATTTTATTTTTATAAGCCTTCAAGTGACTAGTGATTTCAAAAATATTATACACAATTAAATGAGATGTTGGATAATACACAGCGGATAAAGTCACGGTGGAATCATAAAAAGTTCCAAAAAGCTAGTAACCTCTTAGCAACTCTAGCGCCGTGTCATTACCCGGGGGTAATCACACTTAGGCATCTGATTACTATTAAATGCATGCGGTAAAACACCATTCCAACGAATAGTAAGCCTTACGAGTTAGCGTAGCGAACAATCAAATAAGCGTACCTTTTATTCCGATTAACCACGTAAGGCTATGGTTCTTACATAGTAATTATAAGCGACACAATGGGATTAAATTCCTTCGTCGCCTTTCTTTACTCCAACGATCTTCAATTCGTCCCGGTAGCGAGTCGGTTTGCCCATCTCACCCTGGTTCTTAAAGTCAACGCCCTGCGCCTCGTGCGGTTTCATCGATGCACGCAAGTCCTTCGTCCAACACGGAATAGTTCCGTGGACGAGGATCTACAAAGAGAATACTAACAAGGTTGAGTACAAATTAATGTACTCAGCAAGCATTAATAGCAAAATGCCTTTGTATGACTCATCTTTGATCTTTTCTTCATTTTCTAACTCATCTCGATTACGAAAATACATAACTCTTTAAAACAATAGGTGGCAAATTTTAATTCGAAAAGACTACTAGTCACTCGGAGAGAAGAAAGACCCTAGCGGTTCCGTAGACTCAATCAAGAGGCGGCATGAATTCATGATTTGATATAGCAACTGTGAGCTTGTACCACTTTACCCATAGCTATTACGAGCTCTATATGAACTAGGTCCATCGCATTTCCTTTGATGCGACTTGAGTTCGAATCTGAGCGTTTTCGAGTTACGTGATTAAGTCTCCACCCACTATTTTCCGTCGGTGTCATGGCGCGCAGATCCTCCACCGAGTTCCAATAATGTTGGTTGGTGCGGCTCTCTTCGACTCCCAACACTCCCCTTGGGGCGGCTCACTTCTGCTCCCAACACTCCAATGTCGTCAGTTGTGGAGAACATAATTCGTAACAAGGTAGCATTTTACTGCCGTCGAAGCGGGAAAATGGTTGGTACTCAAATCGACATCGTAGAGTAAGAGTGTTGTTGGTCCTTATATTTTATCCATATGTAAAGGGTCCCACCTCTTGCCCTCTCTCTTCCTTGCCACGGGCCCTTTACTGACCATAGTATTACATCATCTTTTTCTCATTCCTTACTCATCATAACATTCCTTTCTTTCCTCATCATCTTCATTTAAATGTTTTGAGTTTTGAGAAATAGTTTTGATGCAATATTGTACATGATATAGTGAATACGGTTCTGACTAAAAATAGCTATATTCATGTTCAAGAGGGTCGCTTACTGAAGAATTGTAGAAGAGGTGAGTCGGCGAAGAACTCGGACTAACTACTCCTCGGCGTGGAATCGTCCTGCGAAATAAGCGATAGCACGGACAAGACAAAATAAATGAGGCTGCTGGCTTTGGGTAATACTAGTAGTATAAAGGTTAGTAGAAGTTTTAGTTAAACAAGATCTGCGGCTACTCGCTCGATTAGCACTCTCCGATGCGGTGACCTACGGTCTAATAACAACGGATCGATGCACGACAAGGCATCTACATGCCGATTAGATTACTACTAGCGATCACACTAACAACTTATATCAAAATCTCCGGATACAATTCTACTTACTGAGATTAGCTAAGCGAACAAAACTAATTATTCTACTCGGACTACTAGCATTAAACAAGTTAATCTACCCTTTTATTCTCCTAAAATTCTTATTACATCTAAACTAGACTTCTAATGCAACCCTAATCCTAACCTAATCTCTCTCTCTCTCTCTCCTTTTTACCCGGCTGACACAACCCCCTCCTCTCTTCTCCCGTTTTGCTTCTTCCCCAATCCTAAATCCTCTCCTCACCTCCCTCTTCTTGGCGCTTGCCGTCTCTCGCTCATTCGCCCTGCGCCATCGTTCCCGCGGCTTCCTCGGCGCGGCTCTGGTGCCGTCTCCTCTCGGCTCCAGCCCGGCCCTGCTCCGGCTGCTTCTCCCTGGTTGCGCCCCTTCTTCTCTCCCTGCTGCGGCTGCTCTGTCTGTGCGCTCCTCCTCCTCGGCTCTGCGGTCCCCTCGGCGCGGCGAGGCAGCGCCGCCTCGGCTCCGGCTCCTCTGTGCCCTAACGTCGTCGGTCCCGGTGGCTTAGCCGGCCCGGCCTACGGCCGCCGGCCCTGGCCTCTCCTGCGCCTACACTCCCCCCTCTCCTAACCTCCCCTTTCTATATACTCGCTATCATGCTTTTGCTTTACTGATGCACTGGATTCACTTTTGAAGTTAGATGGTTGATGCATGACGGATGCCTTCGGATGGGAGTCTTTGGTGGTCTTTGCTAAAGCCTTGCTCGAGGTATTCTCCCCTATCTTCTCTAAACGGACCCTCCTTGCTCTGTGATGAAAAGGCGGAGAGGCTGGATGATCTTTGCTTATTACTCTTGTGATGCATTGAGCTGCGAGGCTATGCGTGCATGTGCTCTATAGCGACATCTAGATGCTCAAAGCTTTAGTTGTAGGTGTTTTCTTGCTAGAAATCTTTGGGATCTAGAAGATGCATGAGTTTTGTGATGTTAAAGGAGTATAGTAGGATGATCGAGGTATGCTAGTGTTACCTCGGTGGGTTTAAAGGAAAGGAAGAGGATTGCGGCGCCAACCACGGTTGGTGCTCTTCTCCTCTGTTTGCCTTGATGCTTGGTGGTGGCTTGGGTAGCTTGATCACCGTCTACCTTACGGCTCCTTGCCTCCTTGCCTTACGGCTCCTTCGCCCTTGGTGTCTTGCGGTGGCTTGACCTTGAGGATGGCGGTGGAGGGCTTGTGCCTTGCTTGCCTTTGGTGGTTCTTGCTCTGGTTGTTTGGCTTGCTCTTGTACGAGGTAGAATGGGTGTGGGAAGAGGAATGCTCTGGTCTTGCTTCTCCTCTCTTTGGTGTGAAGTGTGGTGGGTGTGTTGGTTACGTGAGGCTTGCGAAGTGAATGGGATTTGTGTGCGGGGATGGCTCATTGGGGTGAGCTTAGTGCCTTATCTCACTGTGCCTTCCCAATTTACCATGACCACTGTTCTTTTCTTTACCATAATCCTATCCTTTACCTCACTTTGTGAACTAAAGGGGTGAAACTATTGGTTGGGAGGGTGATAAGCAGCCTTTGGCTTGCCTTCTCACCAGTTCTTGCTCTGGCTTTGTGCTTGCCTTATGAGGTGTGAGGAAATGGTGTTATTGTCTTTGGCTTGGTGGGGATGAGCTGCTGCTGGTGGCTATGGGGATGGTTGGTGTGGGGAGGGATAAGCTTGGGAGATCTCCTGTCTTTGGAAGTTAGTTGTTGCCCCTTGTGGTGGGTTAATGACCACTATGCCCTTGCCTTATCCATTATACCCTCTCATGATACTATTGAGATAAGGACCTTTTGGTCAATTGGTTGCTAACTAAAGATGCATGGGAAGCTTTGACTTGTGAGTGGCTTTGAGAGAGCTTCTATGTTGGTGAGGGTGAAATGGACTTGTGTGTGGAAGATGGCTAATGGGAAGGTGTTCAGTGTGGGATATTTCTTTCCTCTGAGCATGGTTCTATCCTTTTGGCCCTTATGCACTCTTTGTTGGTGTGATATGCTAATGGACCTCTGGTCCAAAGGATGCTTCTCTTGTTGTTGGCTTATGGACACAGGGTCCAAGCGTGGGCTTTGGACCGGTTTTGGATATTTGGTGAGGTAGGTCGGTAAAATGTGGGTATTGATCCTAATATTGCCGGATGATGAGGCCCTCATAAGTGGCAGTATCGAAGGACCTCGGGTGGTCGGGATATCTTGGCGATCAAGGGCGACTAACTCGGTTGAGTGCAGGTGTCTTGATCGTCGAGGACCGACTACTCGGTTGCTCAAGTACTGGTGCGCCGGAGGCGGCGGCAATCTTTACTTTAATAACACTTTGGCTTATACGTCTAACAACACTAGCGGAGAGTGGTATGCGTGCGAGCTTCTTGGATGACAAGGGCGACAGGGGTTTGATGGTTCGATCGAAGAACAAGGATACAAGGAGGGCTCGGCGATATGCAATGCAGAATGTACTCTTTTTATTGCTTTGAGAACCAATCTAAGTTGTAACTATTTAAACAGCACTAGATGATATGAGATGATGATGCACTTCTATTGCAATGCTTACAATTGACTTAATTATCTAATGCAAATGGAATGTGAAATCTAATTATGATTGATACTCGTACCGATGAATGCGATGATGCGTTGCTCGAAGCGAAACCCACTAAACCAATCTTTGGCGACAAACTAGAAGCTTAACGGCGATCGCAAAACTACCGTTAGCTTCTTGCTAAGTCGAGATTAATTACGCTAAAAATCGATTCTTGAAAAAAGATTAACTAATTCGCGGGTTCTCATCCTACCCCCTTAGAAAAATTTAGTCCCGAAATTGGGATCTTGAGGAGGGCTTTGGCGGAACTTCGCGTAGCGCCATTTGTTCTCCCATGTAGTCTTCATTGATGGGATGACTCCTCCCATGTATTTGCCCTGCTGACTTTACGAATTCTTAAGGTTTTGACTTAGTCAGTTGTGCGCTTTGAGGCCTCATCTTTCTTCTTCTGACTTCACGAGGATCTTTGTTGAACTCTGAGTTAGTGCTGTTGTCATAATTTGCGGGCTTCACCTGATGGCTTGTGTATATGGGTTGGCAACTGAAATGGGCGTAACTTTATTTGTGGGGTTTGTGCATGTGTACCCATCCTCTCTAAATCAATCTGCTATACTTATAGATCCACAATATCCTTGTTTCTGTTAATCCATCAACGATTGTAGACTAACCACCTATTACTATTCAATTAACTCTGCCAATTTCATTAATTATGTATAATTTAATCAATGCACCTGAATTCCAATCACAACTTACTATAATAATCCAACTCTGCTTCTTATTCACTACCTATACCTGACCAGATTGTCAATACTAGATTTCCAACCATTACTGATAATACATTTAAATCCAATTTCAACAGGTAATCATATTCCATGAACCCAACTTGATCGGGTTGTCCAATTTGTTCCCCAAACAACTATAAATCAATCGAGCATTAATATTTCATTAACTTTCTCAATTCCATCACTTCTTGGTAATCCAACCAAAGCACGAGTTCCAATTATAATTTTCTATACTAATCCAACCTCATGCTTTATTCATTATCTAAACCGATCATATTATCAATACGAGTTTTCCACGATTACCAACAATATATCTAAATCCTATTTCATTACTCAATTATATCCAATAAATCCAACATAACGAATCATTCGATTAATTCACAAAATTTACTCATTTATCATGATTCAACCAATTCACCAAAATTTACATCTTGAATTGCTCGACACTCCAACCGTTAGTATTTCAATCAATATTCATCTTTGGATTAATTTCTCATTTGAACTCTCCAGAATTACTAAAATTCATTTAAATCCGCCAAGATGTATTTACGTAATCCAATCAAGATCTATTTCTATACTCAACAAGATATATTTACGTAATCCAACATCGACATATTCTAGTATCAGACAAAGCATTTCTATAACATAATTCTCATAATCCGATCATAATACATTCCTAGAATCCAATAATGATGCAATCAGATAATCCAACTCCAACAATTATATAATTCCACAATCGGTCTTCAACAATAATCTATCTCCATAATCCAATATCCTAATTCCAATAATCCGGTAAGTATATTCACATAATCCAGTAATCAACATTCATTTCCATACTCAATAATAATCCAACTACTCAATAATCATGTACACCTACTAATCCAATGTCCATCAATCCAATATTCACAACAATCTATTTCTATAGTTCAACCTTCATTAATCAATATCCAATAATCCAATACTATTATACAATTATAATCAAACATTCAATATCCAACAATTTTCTATTTCCACCATTCCACATCCGACAATTCATTATTCCGGTATCAATAATAATTTATTTCTATAATCTAATCTCCCACCACGATGTGTTTCTAATAATCCAATATACACAATCGTGTAATCCTTTATCGATATTCATCAATCATGCTATCCTTCGTCGGTGGCAACCGATACTTTGCACAATCACGAGTTATGGCAACAAGCGCTATTGGGCTATGGGTTTCTAGAAGGATGGGTTGAAAGTTCTCGGCCGGGTGGTTCATATCTTCTTGAGGGTTCTTTGTTGAGCTTGCGAGATCTGAAAAGGTTGGTTAAAGGGTCATTGTTGAGGTGATCCATATGTTGGTGGTGGTGCATTGCGGTATACATGGACAAGGTTTATAGCGGTGGTCGATGGTCTTTGGTTGGTTTACGGTATGGTAGTAGCTTGAGATTGACGGATCTTGACTTCTGAAGTCCTTCTTTGGATTTTACGTAGACTTCTCTTGTGGCGTGAGTCCCAATCTCAATTCACGTTCTTCACCTCTTGACTTTCCATCTTTTTGCAATAGCTTGAGATAGAGAAGAAAGCTAACCGCGGTGACTTGTATTAATCCATACACACATGAGGCAAATAACGCCAAAGCGAGGAGATGCAAAAGATCCAAATCCTATTCTAAGCGAGTCTCTCGTGCTTAGTCACGCTTGAGATCCCATTCTCAAGACGCGCGGATCCACGGGCTGGGTGCTCGAGCTTGCCTGCGAGTGCGAACCTACTACCACGGATCCACGTGCCCGAGTGCGCTCGAGGCGGCTCGAGTCCACCCAAACCACGTGTTTGGGACGCTCGAGGTTCATTCTGAGTGCGCCCAGATTTCGCTCTGAGTGCGCGAGCTACACTTTCAGTGCCACGGACCACTGTCAGGAAATTGACATGCGAAGTGGGATAAGCCATCATTTCACCGTCGGCCATTCTTTACTTCCTTTAAGTAGTTCTCGATTACTTTAAGATCTTGTGGGTCATTCGGTGGTATAGATGAAAAGGTGAGAAGCTAAGGGTATGGCCCATACTTATCGAAATTGGAATAACGAGTCCATGCGAGTTCTACTCCATGCCTCTAACCGGCATGAAAACTTATGACCTTATATTGATACCCCTTAGCCTATAGCCTTCAAAGCATCTATTCTAGATCTAATTGCTAGCCCGACCAACTATTTGCGGGGACTAACAACACAAATCTTCTGACGAAGCACACGCTTCCCCGCACTATCTCGAGCGGAAGGCCGAACCTCAACCTTACTGCGACGGAATGGTTCTACGTTAGCGAGTGTCACCTATAAGGAAAGGTAAGCTTTAACATACTAATTTTGAAAGGAAATGGAAATAGAAATTGGTGTTGAGATAAGGGTTAATAGAATACTTAGTGCCATATAGCGAGCAAGAAAAGCACATCTAAGTTCTTGCTCGGTTTCTATTTTATTAGCGTGGCCGATCTTATTGCTCGATACCACCTCTAGCGCCGTGTCATTACGGGGGTAATCACACTTAGGCATACGGATTACTATTAAATGCATGCGGTGAAACACCATTCCAACGAATAGTAAGCCTTACGAGTTAGCGTGGCGAACAATCAAATAGAAAGCTGTACCTTTTATTCGATTAACCACGTAAGGCTATGGTTCTTACATAGTAATTATAAGCGACACAATGGGATTAAATTCCTTATGCGCCTTTCTTTACTCCAACGATCTTCAATTCGTCCCGGTAGCCGAGTCGTTTGCCCATCTCACCACGGTTCTTAAAGTCAACGCCCTCGCCTCGTGCGGTTTCATCGATACGCAAGTCCTTCGTCCAACACGGAATAGTTCCGTGGACGAGGATCTACAAAGGAGAATACTAACAAGGTTGAGTACAAATTAATGTACTCGGCAAGCATTAATAGCAAAATGCCTTTGTATGACTCATCTTTGATCTTTTCTTCATTTTCTAACTCATCTCGATTCGAAAATACATAACTCTTTAAAACAATAGGTGGCAAATTTTAATTGAGAAAAGACTACTAGTCACTCGGAGAGAAGAAAGACCCTAGCGGTTCCGTAGACTCCAATCCAAGAGGCGGCATGAATTCATGATTTGATATAGCCTTTTGTGAGCTTGTACCACTTTACCCATAGCTATTCGAGCTCTATGAACTAGGTCCATCGCATTTCCTTTGATGCGACTTGATTCGAGTCTGAGCGTTTTCAGTTCGTGATTAAGTCTCCACCCACTATTTTCCGTCGGTGTCATGGCGCACAGTCCTCCACGAGTTCCAATAATGTTGGTTGGTGCGGCTCTCTTCGACTCCCAACACTCCCCCTTGGGCGGCTCACTTCTGCTCCCAACACTCCAATGTCGTCCGTTGTGGAGAACATAATTCGTAACAAGGTAGCATTTTACGCGTCGAAGCGGGAAAATGGTTGGTACTCAAATCTGACATCGGCCAGGAGTAAGAGTGTTGTTGGTCCTTATATTTTATCCATATGTAAAGGGGTCCCACCTCTTGCCCTCTCTCTTCCTTGCCAGGCCCCTTTACGACCATAGTATTACATCATCTTTTTCTCATTCCTTACTCATCATAACATTCCTTTCTTTCCTCATCATCTTCATTTAAATGTTTTGAGTTTTGAGAAATAGTTTTGATGCAATATTGTACATGATATAGTGAATCAGTTCTGACTAAAAATAGCTATATTCATGTTCAGAGGGTCGCTTACTGAAGAATTGTAGAAGAGGTCGTCGACGAAGAACTGCGGACTAACTACTCCCCTCGGCGTGGAATCGTCCTCTGAAATAAAGCGATAGCACGGACAAGACAAAATAAATAAGCTCTGGCTTTGGGTAATACTAGTAGTATAAAGGTTAGTAGAAGTTTTAGTTAAACAAGATCTGCGACTACTCGCTCGATTAGCACTCTCCGTCTGGTGACCTACGGTCTAATAACAACGGGATCGATGCACGACAAGGCATCTACATGCGTATGATTAGATTACTACTAGCGATCACACTAACAACATATCAAAATCTCGGATACAATTCTACTTAGAGATTAGCTAAGCGAACAAAACTAATTATTCTACTCGGACTACTAGCATTAAACAAGTTAATCTACCCTTTTATTCTCCTAAAATTCTTATTACATCTAAACTAGACTTCTAATGCAACCTAATCCTAACCTAATCTCCTCTCTCTCTCTCTCCTTTTTACACGTGAGCACAAACCCCTCCTCTCTTCTCCGTTTTGCTTCTTCCCAATCCCTCAATCCCTAAATCCTCTCCTCACCTCCCTCTTCTTGGCGCGCCTTCGTCTCCTCGCTCGGCCGCGCATCGTTCCCCGGCTTCCCTCGGCGCCCGGCTCTGGTGCCGTCTCCTCTGGCTCGGCCCGCCTGCTCATTGCTTCTCCTGGTTGCGCCCCTTCTTCTCTCCTGCTGCGGTGCTCTGTCGCCGCTCCCCGCCTCAGCTCCTGCGGTCCCCTCGCGCGGCCGAGAAGGCAGCGCGCCTCGGCTCCGGCTCCTCTGTGCCCCTAACGTCGTCGGTCCGGTGGCTTAGCCGGCCGACCTCGGCCGCCGGCCACAGCCTCTCCTGCGCCTACCTCCCCCTCTCCTAACCTCCCTTTCTATATACTCGCTATCATGCTTTTGCTTTCTTGATGCCTTGGATTCACTTTTGAAGTTAGATGGTTGATGCATAGCGGATGCCTTGGATGGGAGTCTTGGTGGTCTTTGCTAAAGCCTTGCTCACGAGGTATTCTCCCCTATCTTCTCTAAACGGACCCTCCTTGCTCTGTGATGAAAAGGAGAGAGATTTGGATGATCTTGCTTATTGCTCTTGTGATGCATTGAGCTGCGAGCTATGCGTGCATGTGCTCTATGGCGACATCTAGATGCTCTGAAAGCTTTAGCTGTAGGTGTTTTCTTGCTAGAAATGCTGGGATCTAGAAGATGCATGAGTTTTGTGATGTTAAAGGAGTATAGTAGGATGATCTGAGGTATGCTAGTGTTACCTCTGGTGGGTTTAAAGGAAAGGGAAGAGGATTGCGGCGCCAACCAGTTGGTGCTCTTCTCCTCTGTTTGCCTTGATGCTTGGTGGTGGCTTGAGGTAGCTTGATCACCGTCTACCTTCTGGCTCCTTGCCTCCTTGCCTTCTGGCTCCTTACTGCCCTTGGTGTCTTGCGGTGGCTTGACCTTGAGGATGGCAGTGGAGGGCTTGTGCCTTGCTTGCCTTTGGTGGTTCTTGCTCTGGTTGTTTGGCTTGCTCTTGGCCACGAGGTAGAATGGGTGTGGGAAGAGGAATGCTCTGGTCTTGCTTCTCCTCTCTTTGTTTTGTGAAGTGTGGTGGGTGTGTTGGTTACTGTGAGGCTTGCGAAGTGAATGGGATTTGTGTGCGGGGATGGCTCATTGGGGTGAGCTTGGTGCCTATATCTCACACTGTGCCTTCCCAATTTACCATGACCACTGTTCTTTTCTTTACCATAATCCTATCCTTTACCTCCTTTGTGAACTAAAGGAGTGAAACTATTGGTTCGGGAGGGTGATAAGCAGCCTTTGGCTTGCCTTCTCTTAGTTCTTTGCTCTGGCTTTGTGCTTGCCTTATGAAATGTGAGGAAATGGTGTTATTGTCTTTGGCTTAGTGGGGATGAGCTGCTGCGGTGGCTATGGGGATGGTTGGTGTGGGGAGGATAAGCTTGGAGATCTCCTGTCTTTGGAAGTTCAGTGTTGCCCCTTGTGGTGGGTTAATGACCACTATGCCTTGCCTTATCCATTATACCTCTCATGATACTATTGAGATAAGGACCTTTTGGTCAATTGGTTGCTAACTAAAGATGCATGGGAAGCTTTGACTTGCCTTTGAGTGGCTTTGAGAGGCTTCTATGTTGGTGAGGGTGAAATGGACTTGTGTGTGGAAGATGGCTAATGGGAAGGTGTTCAGGTGTGGGATATTTCTTTCCTCTGAGCATGGTTCTATCCTTTTGGCCCTTATGCACTCTTTTGTTGGTGTGATATGCTAATGGACCTCTGGTCCAAAGGATGCTTCTCTTGTTGTTGGCTTATGGACACAGGGTCCCAAGCGTGGGCTTTGGACCGGTTTTGGATATTTGGTGAGGTAGGTCGGTAAAATGTAGGTATTGATCCTAATATTGCGGATGATGAGGCCCTCATAAGTGACAGTATCGAAGGACCTCGGGTGGTCGGGATATCTTGGCGATCAAGGGCGACTAACTCGGTTGAGTGCAGGTGTCTTGATCGTCGAGGATGCGACTACTCGGGTTGCTCAGTACTCGGTGCGCCGGGAGGCGGCGGCAATCTTTACTTTAATAACACTTTGGCTTGTACGTCTAACAACACTAGCGGAGAGTGGTATGCGTGCGAGCTTCTTGGATGACAAGGGCGACAGGGGTTTGATGGTTTGATCGAAGAACAAGGATACAAGGAGGGCTCGCGATATGCAATGCGGAATGTACTCTTTTTATTGCTTTGAGAACCAATCTAAGTTGTAACTATTTAATGACACTAGATGATATGAGATGATGATGCACTTCTATTGCAATGCTTACAATTGACTTAATTATCTAATGCAAATGGAATGTGAAATCTAATTATGATTGATACTCACGTACTGCGATGAATGCGATGATGCGCTGCTCACGAAGCGAAACCCACTAAACCAATCTTGGCGACAAACTAGAAGCTTAACGGCGATCGCAAAACTACCGTTAGCTTCTTGCTAAGTCGAGATTAATTACCGCTAAAAATCGATTCTTGAAAAAAGATTAACTAATTCGCGGGTTCTCACAAGCAACATACCAATCTTTGCTCAATCAATAGTGTATTACCGTCATGGTGTGATAGAGCATGCGAATAAAAATAGAAAATATGCCTTTATATGGCAAAAACTCTTAAGCATCAATTAAGTAGAGCTTCATCATACTATCATGTCCAAACCAATTTTTCTTAGACATACATTCATTGCGATACAAAAAAAATTATATGCTACTATTCGTTGGTTCGAATGATTTATGAAAGATGTGGCATTGCGGGAAACTTTAATATACGGATCCAACCTTTTAAACCACATCTAACTATAAGATTAATAATATGAGTGACACATAGTTCATGTAGCAAAAAGGATTCAATGAATGTACTAAATAATTGAGTGAGAATATCCATTGTCCGAGAGTTTTGTGGCATTGTCTAAAGTTATTGGAAAAATTATTTGTAAGACCAAAGTCTTTCACGACTTTGATAATATAGTCCATAATATTGTCGTTCGTGTGTGTTACATCAATTAGTTTAAACCATATAATTCTTTTTCCATTTTCCTCATTTTAGTTAACATAATAAGCAACTACACTAAGATAGTCCTCTCTAGTCCAACCACTCCATATGTCAGAGGTCAAACCCACCAAAAATGTATGTGTACTAAATAGTTCTTTTAATTTGTACGATATTTATTATAGTATTTAACTAGATATCGGTTGTTGTCATGTCTAGAAAGCGATAGAAAATCTAGGATTATGTGCGGTTCTCATGTAATTTTCAAATGATTTAGACTCACGGAAGTTTCAAGGTAGACCATTTGAAGCAATTAAGCGACAAAGAGATTGACAAGTTATCGAGGACTATAATCCCAACTACGTCTGCCGTCTTGTCGGGGTTGTACTACAACAACATCTGCCTTATAGCCAATCCTTGCATTGCTTTACATCTTGCAGCATATCTAATAAAGTACCCGTTCCATTTGAAGACTTTACAGACAATTCATGTTCATAAATGTTACAAACAACATATCTTACATGAACTCTTTGTCCGTCGGCTTAGTTGGTTTATCGAAATCTTCTCGAACTCCGATGTACTCGGCGTGGATATCTTTGCTTGATGCTTGCGGGCGCGAGGCACTCGTATAGCGATGATGATATTAGTTGATCTTACGATTCGGTTTGGGCATAACATTCTTGAAGGATTCAAGATACTCGTGAAATTCAAAATCAACAATAGAAAATTATCGTAATTTTCCATCACGAAAATTGCAAATCGAAAATTACACTATTATTTATATCACCATAGTATAACAAATAAGAACGATAAAAATATACAAAAAACGATGTTATTACGCTTTTGTTGGTGCAATTGGATTTTGAATTTTTGAATATTTGGCAAAAAAAATATTTCAAATTTTGTCAAATGATCGCAAAAGGGATCTGGGGGTATGCTGCCCATTTATTAAAAAAAAATATTTTTTTTTGTATTTTTAAAGCTCTCTAACGGCTAAAAAGGCTATAATTTTTTAAAAAAAATCAGCCTATTACCATGCCTATACGAGCCTAATCATCTCGTGTCGTGCCCATGCCAGGATGACAACCTAAGCACGGCATGACGAGTCATGCCTGGCCAAACCAGTAGTACTTTGGCTAGGCTGGGCCTATTTGGACACCTCTAGGCGTGATAATGCTAGTGGAAGCATCGTTCTAAAAAGAACAGCCATTTCAACTAAATGCAGGAGTAAATGAAGAGAAGTGCAGAGTTATATACAAATTTTGATGGTTGCACAGTCAGGTGTAAGATTCCATCGCAAACATGAGATGGTAGTGACACGGTACCAACTGATTACACAGCAGCATATATCAATCATCATCATCATGTTGCGGAGCCAGCAGCGGAGTTCTGCCTGGCAAAAAAAATACACTAGTTGGGATTCAATGTTGCAATACAAAGACACTCCAAAGAATACAGTGACAGTTAATATTACTCAAATCAGCTGCAACAGAAAGAAAGCATCATGGCAGAATGTGAACCCTTCCCTCATACGTATTCTGCTCACGGCGCATTGCCACTCTCCCTACTGTACATGTTACAAGAAGCCAGCTGCACATCAGCTAATGGCCAAATGAGCCAAAAAGCCTATTGATTATATATCACATTATGATGGCCATTACAACTTCATCCATAACTAAGCCTGGAATCGAAGGATCGGGCTTGTGTGTGCCGTCTTGGTATTCCAATCTCGCAGGCATTCACCCTTGAAGCAAACCTCAAAGAACATATTGTCTCCCCAATAGACGATGCCTCCGGTGAAATGTTCACAAACATGAGCGTTTTCGAGTCTCCTCCCAGGCAAGGCTGCAATGTAAAGTTAATATAATAATTTATTTGACATGCACTCTGGAAATTGCAAGCTTATATGGTCATCCCCTTTTGCACAAGTCACTCACCTGCAAGAGGTATGTGAGTTTTGAATTCCTGAAGGGTATATGGTCATCTCCTTTTGCAATTGCGAAGATAACATCGCTAAGAGATGACAGGCTTTTATTGATTGCCTACAACATCAAGAAACATGGCAAATAAATCCATGCCATTATCAAATACTGAGAACAATGCAAATCTGTGATGACTGATGCTACACACTCACCTGAGTTTCCTTCAAGCGATCACCCGTGGAGCCACTTTTAGCAAGGCGCTCGCTCCCAGCTAAATCGATCAAGTTAAGGACACCTTGGACTTGTTGGCCTGTGTTCTGCAAGAAGATCAGAAGCAACATATATTCTAAGTCTCAACATCTGTGTTCACTTAGCATGCAAAAAAAGAGAAAAGAATGATCTGAGATTGTTTTGACAGACATGGCAAGCATAAGTTTTACATTGCATAAATGTCGGTAGGTCTTGGCATGACAATTTTGTAGAGTTTTGGCATTGTGCTTCATACACTCAAACCTGAGAGAAGTGACCTACCTCATTTGATCCAGATATCTTCAGAGTGAACACAAAGTGGCTCCGAGAAGATTGTTCATTCATTTGGGTCCTACCCACAGACCTGATTAAATGCAGTGCACAACATCAGATCCAATAGAGATATGTAGCCTAACAAAGACAGATGTGAACTAAGAAAATGCTAGCTCGTATATGAGGTGAACCCTCTATGTTTTCGCTTCCATAAACCACTAGAATCATATAACGCAAGGATTCCACTAACTACATTTAACGCATTCCCATTGCAAACAATAGACATTGCACTGATGGTCAGTTCCATCAGAGCAAATAAGTATGTTCAGCAAGGAGTAAGGAAATACACATTATATTGTCAATATGAACCACCTGCTCTGGGATGCTTTCTCTAGAAGAGAAGTCACATCAGCAGTACTGAAAACATCAGTAACTGTAAGGTCGGAGACAGTTGTGTTCCCATGTGGATCATGCTTTATGGTGTATTGTTTACTGGCAGACATCTCAAAACTGTTGGAGCGGCCTGGTACTAACAAATCACGAATTGTCTCATTATATATTTCCAACATTGATGCCTGCATATAGAAACTGATGTTAGTAAATGTCTTAGTAATAATACAAAAAATACAGCATTTAGATTGCATTACAGAAACTAACCTGCATACAGTACTTCCATCCTTGAGATTCTAGAGATTGGCTGGTCTTAAAAATTTGCTCCAAAGAACGAGGTATGGTCCCTTTCTGATCATGGCCTGGCTTGCCCATCATTGTATATGTTTTACCAGACCCAGTTTGACCATATGCAAATATGCATACCTGTATCACACAAAGAAAAATTCAGGATGACAGCTACATAAAAAATGAAATGAGCTAGCAATTGCATTAAGACACGCAAAGAAGGATTGATGATCTAAATGAGCTGAGAGCTCCAGGATGATGATCTAGGTGTGTAGGATGTCTATGAATTGGACCATCATTTTTGACACAGATGACAAGCATAAAGCTCATCACTTGTAAATGAGGTTCACAGTAACGCTATTTCACCATGTTTGCATGATATGTGGTCGTGGTGAATAGAGAAAATCCAGCAGATCAACAAACAAATTAAAATAGCATCTGTTTTGTCTTGAAAAGAAAAAAAAGAAGATACAATTGGAATATCTCAGTTACTAAAAGATAGTAAATCTATACAGATGCTATTGCCCAGGTACTATATTGGAAACAAAGTACTGTTATGGGCCAACATCCATGTGGAATACTGTAGCACATGCACTATTGCACCACAAGCATGGACGGTACCGTGCACACTGTAGCGCCCCGGGTTACTGTAGCACGCAGTTATTAGGCTACAATACTACATTGCTGTAGTGAAAAATCATTACCTTGTATCCATCAAGCGCACTTTGAACTAGCTGCGACATTTCCACAAACACGTCTTCTTGTGAAGCACCATGGTCAAAAACCTTGTCATATGAGAAGGAAAATTTCTGACCTACAGAATACAAAAGTAACAAAACAATAAGCATGGTCTCTCATTAACGTCAATCCCGAAAACTCATTGAGCGTAACCAAAAAAGAAACTGTGCAGAACACAACTCACCTTGGTTCATCAAATCAATACCACGTCCAGAAGATTCTACTGATGTTGGATAAGAAATAAGGGCTTCATCCGTACCACTAGAATCACCGTCAGACAGAAGAGGTCGAACCCTACAAAAAACTCTAATGTTCCCTTTCAGCTCCTGCAAATAGGACAGCCAATCAGTACCGGCCAATAATACGTAGCGGATGTCAATCTTTTATTCACTGTTTTCTTTCGTTGAAAGAACAGATAGAAATCACTTGAATAAGAATTGCTACTATCTTTCAAGCATTACCAGTATCGTATTATGCAGCTTCTTTCGTAACTTGTCAGCTTCAACAATTTGAAACTCAGCACATGCCAAACGCTCTTCCAGATCTTTTATTTTTCCCTTTTGTTCTTCATATCCTGTCATTGCCTCAATTGTGGTCACATCAGCAAGCTGCAAAAGTAAATAATAAGATCAAACGACAGAGAATGGTACATTATATGCACTTAGTAAACTTTGCACTGATAATATATGCTTTCTAACCTTCAGCTTTTCAGTTGCAACTGCAAGCTGCCTCTGCAAAGTTTGAATCTGTTCTTGCTGCATATTACATGTTTCCTGAACACAAGCACAATGGTAAGCCAAATAGCAGTACGCACAAGAATTAGCCAAGTGAATCTGAAGCTGCAAACCTCAAAGACTGACACTTGTACACTCAAACTTTCACAGTCTTTTGAAGACTTTCCAGCTTGTTCCCTGTAATCAGCAAGTTCAATGCTCAAGCAGTTCACTTGAGCAACAGATTGATCACGGTCATCTCTAACTTGATGCAGCTCAGTTCTGAGGCACTCCACTTCTTTTCTAAGTTCTTCCTTCACCCTGATAGCCTCTTGCTGAGAAGTCTGAGAGAATATATAAAAATTCCAGATAAGAAACAAGATATATATGCAAAACCTGCAGATGAATAAAGCTTAAAACAAGAAAAACGATCCCCCCAAATTCGATGTACAATCGAAAGTTTTCTGTTCAGAAACAAACAAAACTCACCCTGGAAGAATCCAACTGGTTCTTCATTGAGTTGTTAATATCTTTAAGAGTAGCCATAGTTTCCATCATGGCACTCTTCTCCCTTTGCAGTTTCGAGATAGTCTCCCCATTCTTTGAGGCATCAGCTTGAAGGTTACTGTTGTATTGCTGCAAGCTGGTGTTGTACTCTTGCAGCCTTTTGTTCGTGTCTTGGACCATTTTTAGCTAGTTCACAATTTTACCCATCAACAAAGAGATCTCGTGATACAAATTCATGTAAAGACATAATAAAACATTTTGAACCTCTACCTGCTCGCTAAACCGTTTTGCCTCATGAGTGACCCTTTCCAGATCTACCGTCAGCAAGTCCCGTGAAGTCTCAGCTGACTCCCTTTCCCTTTTCCTTCTCGTAGGACCCCACAGCAAGCTGCCAGTATAAAAATGAGAATCAAAGTTGTGGTTGAAGCCCATCACACAGCAATGCCACATTATAATTATGTTATGAGAGTTCTGACCAACTTGTCGGCCTTCTCCTTGTTCAAGCTCTCCTCCAGTGACTCACACCGACTTGTCAAGTCCAGGTTTGTAGCTTTCAACTCTTCAATAGCACTGCTTAGCTGGGCCTCTGCAAGGACGATGCAATGAAAATTAAGGACTGAGAGAAACTCAATATGACCAGTTCAATACCACCAGATGCTAAGTGGATGACCAAATAGCAGTAGCACACATGCATGCTCAAAAATCAAAATGGCCTTTTTCCTCTCTCTCTCTCTCTCTCTCTCTCGGCAAGATCAAATAGACACAAAAGGAACCAAGAGCGTTAGAATCCATTACCCAACTCGGCATGCCGGGTATTCTCTGCATCCATCGCCCCCCGGAGCTTATCCTGCTCGGCCAAGTAGCCGTCTTCCAGCTCGATGTACCACCGGATGCACGCTCTCAGCTTCTTGATGTATTCACCCATCTGCTCAATCCTCCCCTGCACAAATCCAACCAATTCAGGAAACCCCCTCCAAATTTTCAACAAAAATGACACCAAGAAACCCCGAAAGAACCCACCTTGAAGTCGTTCTTGCCCTTCCCCTTCATCTTCTCGGCAAGCAGCCGCTCGCATCCTCCCTCCCGCTGAACTCGACCACAGGCGCCGCGGGCGCAGCCCCACCCCACCCCACCACCGTCTGCCGGCGCCGGCGCGCCGTTCGTCTCGCCATTGTTGATAGACGACAGCACGTTCCTGCGGGGCGCCACCTTGAACCCCATCCCCCGCCGCACGTTCCCCAAATTCTCCTTCTTCTGCAACGCCACCACCATATTCCAAATAACAAGAACTCAGCACCCCAAGAATTAGCCCAGAAAAGCCCAAAAAAATGCAGCAAAAACAAATAAAATTACCAGGTAGGGGCTGCGAGGCGTGAGGGAGGAGGCCATAGACGGGGATTGCCAGTGGGATTAGGGGTTATAGCTAGGGTTCTCTCCTCGATGGCAGGGTGGGGGAAGGGGAGCTTTCTTGGGGCGGGGTGGAGTGAGCTCGAAGGCAAATAATCTCTCGTGGCTTGGAGGCGCCGACAAAACCGCACTTTGGATCGGAGAAAACCTCAGGAAAAATCGCGGATTCGATGAGCTCAGAGAGATTTGAAGGCGCCCGAGCTGAGGAAATTACCTTCGATTCTTTCGGGGTTTTTGCTTCGCGCTCGCATCTGAGCGAGAAGCGTGGGGAGGGGAGAGAGAGAGGACGAGGCGGCGGAGCTATTTCGAAATATTTTGAAGGCTGAGAAGTCAAGAACTCATGGGTACCCTTCCAGATCCCCTATGTTGGACCTATTTACGATACTGCCACTGGTAATAGTATCGGTAATCCGTGGGCCACTCACCAGTGCAAGGTGACATGCCGGCTTTGTGTAATCCGCGGTAGTGGCATTGTGGCAGGCCAGCTTGGGTTGGTGGCAGTCTCGTGATTTACTGGATCTGAGAGGGGTAGTTTAGGTAAGTTCGATGAACGGTCAACCTCCGTGCCGTGGGCTTCGGGAGGGGCCTTACCTGGGCCCGTGTATGGGCCGACGAATTCGTTGCGAGTTGCGACGTTGCTCTCCGGGTTTTTTTTTGTCTTTTTGGTTCCGTGTGACGAGGAAAGTCAGGACTCCATTTTTTTTCTCTCCTTTAGTGTTTTTTAAGACGAAATAACAAATATAGCCGTCGCAATCGAAATGATAAAAATAGCGTCGCAGCAGGTTAGAGCAAGCGACACTTATCCTATCGCGCTTCACATCGCGAAACCACCTTTCGATCCGTCGCGGCAAGCCACTTGTCACACTCCCGTCCGTGGTAGGTGGCTTGCGCGCCACGTCTGTCCGCAGGCGAGCATGTTCTGCTCGGACTAGGAACATGGAAGGTTGCTGCCGCGGACGAAAACGCGGTGAGGATCTTTGCGCAAAAGCACGATAAGTGTCATTTTGTTATTTCGAACTAGCCAATAACTTGTCAGCACTCAGCAGCACGGAGAGGTGCGATGTCTTGTTAATCTTTTCTTTCTGGAACCCTGTATGCTTCAGTCGCTTCACTGCAGGACGAGAACTATGCGATACTAATTAGTAGTGCTAGTTGCTGTTTACTAGTAATTGCTGTCTTGGCATTGTCGCTTTGCTAGTTTAGCTAATGGCCTTGATTTGTGTCTGTCTTTTTCATTGTAACATCCAAATTCCAGGATTTGCAAAATCTTCATGTGTTCAAGGATCAAGGAAGCTCAAACCCCAAAGATTTCCCAATTTGCTAAAGATTGGGTCTCCCCAAAAGCACCGAGCCTCCTCCCAAATCTCCTAACCCTAGCCCCCTGCCTAGCTCGGCATCGCCATGCCTGCTCCGCCGCCTCGGTCCTCCACCCGCCGGCCGTGCAGCGCCGGTGGCGCGCCTTCTCCCGTCGCCTCCTCCTCTTCACGGTTCGCCGCGCCTCGGCCGCGTCGCCGCGTCAACGCCCGCCGCCGCGCTCGACCCGCCCCATCCCTCGCCCCGCCGATCGCCGCGACCGCCCGCGCCCTCGGCACTCCACCGCCGTTGTCAACGGCTACCCTCCCGGATCAAGCCCCTTCGGCTATAAAAGCCGGCGCCCCGCTTCCTCTCCTCCACCTCCCCTTCTTCCCAAGCCGTAAACCCAAGCAAGAAGAAGATCGAGCAAAGGAGTCCGGGAGACTCACCTTCGAAAGCCGCTGCTGCCGCCGTGGTCCCCCGCTAGTCGTCGTCACCGTGCGCCCCCGAGCCTCTTCATCTCCCCGAGCGCCGCCGCTCCCTCCGTCGCCGCCGCCGCCGGTGAGCCCGCCACCGTCGCGCCTTAGCGCGCCTTCTCTCCGCGCCGTCGCGCTAGCGCCGTCCTCTCTCTCTCGCCCTAACCTCCCCCTCCTTCTTTTCTTCGGGCCGATAGCCCCGCGCCCCCTTTCTTCTTTCGGTCGGGCGCCTGTGGGCCGCGCGCGCCTGGCCCAAGATTCGCGCGGGCCGCGTGCGAGCTTTCGGCCGAAAGCTGGGCCGAGCCGAAATGCCGGCCGTGGGCCACTTTCGTTTTTCTTTTGTTTTGTTGATTTTCTTTCCCTTTTCTTTTTTTTAATTTAAAAGTGAGGCTTTAAAATCTCTTTTCTCCCTCATTTCAACTCCAAAAATTGTGAAGTTTGTTTCTAAAAATTTCTAAAATCAAGCTCTTTCTTTTGGTGCTAGTTTGGTTCTTTTTGGAGTTCATTTGATGAGTTTTGTTATTTATTTAATTTGTTTGCTCGTTTGTTTCTTTTCCGGTGCGATCGATCGCGTAGAGTTTGGAGAAGCCGGAGACCCCCACTTCGATCAAGCTCAAGAGTATCAAGATCACCTAGCCCTAGACCCAGGCGAGTCAACACTTTGATCATACTGAACCTACGTTTTATGCAAATTATGTTCTTATAAATATCAAATTGCATGCTTTAATTCCCTTATGCAAATGTATGTTAAATACCCTAAGGTAGTTAAATGCCAATTTGATGCTTAATTATTAATACACCATCCCTTGATAATTGAATTGCCATACACCCTTGTCACCCTAGTAAATATTTGGTAACTATACTAGTATAGGCTATACTTAAGCGCCATGCTAGTCTTGCTTAAGTATCGGGGTATCATCTACCCCATTCATCATCTTTTGAAATGAACATGATTTTGGGCAGTCATTGGGTGTAAATGATTGAAATGGTTATGATGTTGTATTTTTCCTACTTCTTAAAAACCCTAAAAATTGCTTATCACATCTGGGCGGGTGGTATGATGGATGGTATGTTGGTGGGTGCTAATGCAGCCCAAGGAATGTTGGTTTATGGATGGTATGTGGTATGAACCGCCTGAGATGGTCCCTAAGGACTTAATCTGTGATGACCTCCCAATGTAAACGATGCGACCACATGTCTATAATGGTGTCGACTGGTTTGAATAATTTGTATCCGTTAGTATGAGTTGCACTGCGGATGACCGCTACACCATAAGCCTTTGTGGTTATGGGTTGGGGTGCACGACTTACGGGTCTATGTGAGCGTGGCGTGTGGCGCAAGAGGGGTGCAGGAAAGGGTTGACGGGTCACGTGAGCGTAACCCTTCTCGAGTGAAACCTTAGCGGGTGTAACAAATCTTGGTGGATGCATTGTAAAGGCCTTGTGACGATCTCCCTTGACTCACATGTCACGAAACATGTGTACATGTCAAGATGATTGTCTCTTGTGGGTAAAGTGTACAACCTCTGCAGAGTGTAATAAACTGTTCGAATAGCCGTGCCCACGGTCATGGCGGACATGGGAACTTACAAGAGTTAGTTCATTTATAAAACCTTGTGGGCGGGATAAAATGTGATGGGTCGTTGTGACTGGTTTTGGTTTTCCACGGTGGATGTACCCGGTGGCGTTAAGTGGTGGATGTAACCGCTATAAAAATAAGCATGAGGTGGAGGTGACCTCTCTCTGTTATAAATATTGCACAAGTAATCTCTTTAACAAAATGCAATTTGGTTAAAATGCTAAGTGATATGACTTTCTAATATTGGTACTCAAAATATTGCTTTGCGCAAATAAATGAACCCGAGCCATCCTTGTTAAGCCTTGCATGTATATTATTGCATACTGTGTGTTGGCTCGCGAGCACGGAAGTTGTGCTCATCCTCGCTCTTTCCCCCAACCCTCAGAACCCGTGGATCATGGAGATTACGTCTACTACGAGGACCAGGACGCCGAGGAGCAAGGACATGAAAAAGAGTAGCATAGTTCCGTAGTCTGAGTCTCGCCTCAGTCTGGTTGGCTCCGTTGGTACTCGTGTACATCCTATATTATCCAAACCTTTGGCTAATATCGGTCGTACACATGGTACCGATCGCTTTACTGTGGAGAGACTTGCTCTACCCTTTTGCTTCCGCTATCGTACTCGATGTTTTGTAATGAACTCATTTGGCCTGATCGGCCCTATTGTAAACTCGACCCGGCGTGGTCTATTTGAACTCTAATGCTTGTATTAATGAATGGTTTGGTCTACGCGATGTATGAAATGATTCAGCAATGTATCCTGTGAGCGCTATCTACTGATCCAGGGAATAGCGCAATATTTTCACAGAGGATTCTGGATTACGAAATCTGAGTCCGACAAAAGATTTCTCCGAAGCAGATCGTTGGCTCGTTGCCAAACATAGGCCGCACAATCTTCAGAGACATTGGGAATGCTTCCCTTGTTAAAAGGTCTTCACACGTACATCTAGATGAAAATACTAATAATTGAAACTTTAAAGATCTGTGCACTTGCATCTACCTGAAAAAAATCTTTAAAGTGCGATAAGTTGCAGAATATCTTTGCTTTAGAGTAGTGTCGAAGTATCAGTGTCGTGTGCTGATTCAGCGTAGTTCGTGTTATCTGCACTTCGGCGCACTGAAACCTGAATAGGCTCGTTCCATTTTAGTGACTTATAATCCAGATTAGAGTAGATGCGTGCCCACTTTCCCTGCACATGAAGCTACTATTATCTTATACTTTACGTATGATAACATGATGGTATGGCCCATATCATACTGATTACTAACTTAGTGAGGTGTTGCAATAGTTTGGTGCCAGCTTCGTTTTTTCTAGGCTGACTCTGAAAGCTTTTGTTGCATCAGTACCGACTTGCGAAGATGCTGCACCAGAAGCTGAGAAATGTTTCTGATCGGTTGATTCTCCGAGAAAGGTTCCTGAATCCTGACCGGCTGAGTGACTGCTTAACTTATTCCTGCAACAGCAGCTTTTGCCGGTTGCTGCATAATTCAAAGGGCCGATGAGTATGCGCCACCTCGCGAGAAGAACAAGAGAGGAGAATGGCGTGCGTTTGGTTGCAGAAAGCGGCGTGGAAACCATCCCAACCGACACGGCGCGCGTGCGTTTGTGAGGTATCCCGTGCTGAGTTTCAAGGCATCGGTCGATCGAACGGACGGGACATCATCGTCGGTCACTCGGTCGTGAGGTAAGGTAGCGCGACACATGCATGTGAGCTCGCGAGTCGCTGCTGATTGCCACAGGTGTCGCTGGTGACGGCGACGTCGCGAGTTCACTTGGCACCAAACCTGTCAGTTGGCACGACCTAACCGCTGATAGAACCATGCGACCGTGGGATTAGGGACGAGCTGCCGAGGCATGCGAGCGAAAACGACCGCGTAACAGTTGCCGCTTGGGATGCCGCTGCCGCGAACGCAAGACGTCGGTCGGGCAAGCGCTTGGCCGGGCGGCATGTGTGATTCTGCCCAATTTCACGGAGAAATCGTCGTTTCAGACGTGGGGAGGGAGAGGGGTCACCTCTGTGGTTGGGGAGCCGGCCGGCTCCAGACGTGGGGCACCGCCGCACCGGCACGGCACCCCCTGAGACGTGAACATTCATAGGCCAATCTGGGCTTTTTCGAAGCGGGTGGCGCCTCGTTTTCTTTCCCTGCTGGGGCGAGGTGGGCTAGGCTCGCGTCGCGTCGATCCAAACCTGCACGATTAGCCGAGCATGCTGCTAGCTAACAGACTGGGCCATGCATGTTCGATGGATTTCAACAGTGGTGTTGCGTTGCAATCGTGTCGACAGTCGAGCCAATGCAAGGCAAAGCAAGTTTCTGCCCATTGCTCTCTGAAAAATATGTTAAATTCAGCAATTGCATGTCACGCATGCATGCCGGGCCATGCTCTGAACGATTGGAGAGATAGGCTTAGCTGTGGATTGTGTTGGCTGTAAAAAGTTTAGAGCACGGTAAGATACAGTTAAATTAGTGGCCTGTGGTCTGGTGGACAGGGAACGGGCAAGCTGGCATGCAAAGCTACTCCGTGGATAGATAAACACTACTTAAAATCAGTCGTCTTTCTAAAACAACTCGATGCATGGATACCCACTTGTTAGGAGTACAACAGAGGTATGGGTTTAACAATAACTAGTCAGTCATCTTCTCCCGTCATAAAAAAAAACCTAGTCATCTTGTCCACGGTTGGATAATAGAATGCATATCTTCTATATTTTAAAACAGACTTGTATTAGTTCTATGATTCTAATATCTCTGATTTAAAAATATAGTTGTATATGTTATACAACTCTAACATCTAACTTGATTAGGCCCCATTTTGATCAAAGGCTTTTCACAGGAATTTTGGGTTCTAGCGTTCCTTTAGAAAGTTTTGGTCTTTGTGCGTTTGAGAAACAGGAAAGCATGGTTCCATTCCTTAGTAAAGGGAAAGTTGCTTGTGTATTTCACAGGAAATAAAACATCTACTCTGAGCCAAAGGAGAGGAATCTTGTGGCTCCATCACTCCCTTCCCATTGTTCTCTCCTCCCTCCCCTCCCTACTGTTATCTCCCCTTCCTCTCTCCTCCCTCCCGCCATGGCATAGAACCCTAGAGCAATTTGGCGCGAAATCAAGAGATCTAGCAGGAAACCGGTATGGCATCCTATTTTGATTTTTTTTTTGTTCTTTCTTTATCCCTACAAGACGTCCCTCTTTTCAAGATCGTTTTGTTCAAGACATCAGGAGGTACTATTTGTAAGATTTTTTTTCTTTCTTTTGCAAGACAATATTGTCGGACCCGGATTTGTAATCCGTAATCCTTCGTGATAAAGCCGCTATTCCTGGATCGAGATAGCGCCACAAGACACATTGTCGAACCATTTCATACATCGCGTGAGACCAAACCATTCATTAATACAAGCATTCGAGTTCAAATAGACCACGTCGGGTCGAGTTTACAATAGGGCCGATCAGGCCAAATGAGTTCATTACAAAATCTCGAGTACGTTAGCGGAAGCAAAAGGGGTAGAGCAAGTCTCTCCACAGGCAAGCGACTGGGGTACTAGGTGTACGACCGATATTAGCCAAGGGCTTGGATAATATAGGAGGTACACAAGTACCAACGGAGCCAACCAGACTGAGGCGAGACCCAGACTACAAGAACTATACTACTACTCTTAATTTCCTTGCTCTTCGGCATCCCGGTCCTCGTAGTAGGTGTAGTCTCCATGCTCTGCGGGTTCTGGGGGTTGGGGGGGAAAGAGCGAGGATGAGCACAACTACCGTGCTTGCGAGCCAACACACAGTATGCAATATTATACATGCAAGGCTTAACAAGGATGGCTCGGGTTCATTTATTTGCACAAAGCAATATTTTGAGTACCAATATTAAAAAGTCCTATCACTTAGCATTTTAACCAAATTGCATTTGTTAAAGAGATTACTTGTGCAATATTTATAACAGTAGAGGTTACCTCCACCTCATGCTTAGTTTTGATAGCGGTTACATCCACCACTTAACATCACCGGGGTACATCCACCCAGGAAAAACCAAAACCAGGGTCACATCGACCCAACACATTTTATCCCGCCCACAAGGTTTTATAAACAGAACTAACTCTTGTAAGTTCCCATGTCCGCCCATGACCGTAGGCACGGCTATTCGAACGCTTCATTACACTCGCAGAGGTTGTACACTTTACCCACAAGAGACAATCATTCGACATATACACATGTTTCGTGAGACATGTGAGTCAAGGAGATCGCCACAAGGCCTTTTCAATGCATCCACCAGATTTGTTACACCCGCTAAGGTTTCACCGAGAAGAGTTACGCTCACATAGACCCGTCAACTCTTTCCTGCACTCTCTTGCGCCACACGGCTACGCTCACATAGACCCGTAAGTCGTACACCCCAACCCATAGCCACATAGGCTTATGGCGTAGCTGTTCATCCGCACGGTGCAACTCATACTAACGGATACAAATTATTTAGCCAGTCGACACCATTATAGACATGTGGTCGCATCTTGTTTTACATTGGGAGGTCATCACAGATTAAGTCCTTAGGGACCATCCGGCGGTTCATACCACATACCATCCACAAACCAACATTCCTTGGGTGCATTAGCACCCACCAACATACCATCCATCATACCATCCGCCTGATGTGACAAGCAATTTCTTTAGGGTTTTAAGAGGTAGGAAAAATACAACATCATAACCATCCTACCATTTACACCCAATGACCGCCCAAAATCATGTTCATTTCAAAGATGATGAATGAGGTAGATGATACCCCGATACTTAAGCAAGACTAGCATGGCGCTTAAGTATAGCCTATACTAGTATAGTTACCAAATATTTACTAGGTGACATGGGTGTATGGCAATTCAATTATCAAGGAATGGTGTATTAATAATAAAGCATCAACATGGCATTTAACTATCTTAGGTATTTAACATACATTTGCATAAGGGAAATAAAGCATGCAATTTGATATTTAAAAGAACATAATTTGCATAAAATGTAGGTTCAATATGATCAAAGTGTCGACTACTGGTCTACGGCTAGATGATCTTGATATTCTTGAGCTTGATCAAGTGGGGTCTCAGGCTCTCCGAATTCTACGCGAACGATCGACTTGGAAAAGAAATAAACGAGCAATTAAATTAATTAAATAACAAAACTCATCAAATGAACTCCAAAATAAACCAAACTAGCACCAACAGAAGAGCTCGATTTTAGAAATTTTTAGAAACAAACCTCACAATTTTTGAAGCTAAAATGGGGAGAAATAAACATTTGAAATCTCTCTTTGAATTAAAAGAAAAAGGGAAAAGAAAACCACAAAAAGAAAAGACAAAGTGGCCCACGTTGCCTTTTCGCTTGGCGCTAAATGGGCATAGGCACACATGCTTGCATGCAGCCCACCGGAAGAGAAGAAGGGGCGAGGGCTTCGGCCCGAGAGAGAAGAAAGAGAGAGGGGCGAGGGGGGAGCTAGGGCAGAGAGGGAGGAACGGGGCGGCGGCGGCGGCGCGCGAGGGAGGGGCTCACGGCGGCGGCGACGATGAGGAGGACGACGACGACGAAGAGAGCAGCGGCGCCTGGTGAAGAAGAGCTCGGGGGAGACACGGCAGTGACGGCGAAGAAGGGGAGCGGGGAGGCTCGGGCACGGCGACGGGGATGACGACGACGGCGGCGAAGGTGAGTCCTCCAACTCCTGCTCTCTCTTTTCTTGCTCGGGAAGGGGAGGAGCGGCTTTATAGCCGGAGGGGCTTGGAGCCGCGTGACGCCGGCGGGAGCGCCGAGGCGCGCGCGGGCAGCGGGATGGGATGGACGGTCGCGCGCGGCGGCCGGAGCGTTGACGCGCGCGCGGCCCACGGCGGCGCACAGAGAGGGCGCGGCTTTCCCGGCGTTGGCACGGCCGGCGAGCGGCGACGCAGGCATGGCGAGGCGCAGGCTAGGGTTAGGGGTTTGGGGAAGAAGAGCTCGGGCTTTGGGAATCGAATCTTGAGCATTTCGGGAAAACTTCGAAGTTTGATCTTCCTTGATCCTTGAACACAGAAGATTTTGCGAATCCGAAATTTGGGTGTTACAAATATATAGCGTCTTTCCATGTTCGTTATATTTTCCTTTGTGCAAGACATCATGTAGTGCCTTTGCCTCTTTGTTAGATCTGAAACTAGATTGTATATATTTTCTTTACCTTGTTAGGCACCTCTAATAATTGTGCGAGAGCTAAGTGGAATCGCCAGATGAAGCTTCATCTTATTGAGCTTTTAAAAGATCATGATGTACCAAAATTTCGAACACAAAATGCATGGAGTAAAGAGGCCTAGACAAGTATTGTCAGTCGATTCAATCAAAAGTTTGCTTTATCACGCACCCTTGCTCAAGTAAAACAAAAGGAGCAGGATCTGGAGAAGGACTATAGAAGTGTGAAAGACTAATCGCGTATGGTTTTGGTTAGGATTCTGACAGAAAGATGGCAGTGGCACTAGACAATGTTTGGGCATCATTCGAATCACGCCAAACAGCCAGGATGCCCTCCAATGGCGAGATAAGTCATTCCCATATTTTGATGACTTGTTTGCTCTATATGATGGTGAGTTTCATCTTATTGACCCTATTTGTTATGTACTCTTGTCGGACCCGGATTTCCTAATCCAGAATCCTCTGTGAAACACTGTGCTATTCCCTGGATCAGTAGCTAGCACTCACAGATACATCACTGAATCAATTCATACGTGGCGTAAAACCATACCATACCATTCATTAATTAACACAACAGAATTTACATAGACCGCGTCGGGTCGAGTTTTACAATAGGGCCGAACAGGCCAAATTGATTACATTACAAAAGCGGAAGCGACAACGGAAGCAAAAGGGGTGAGAGCACATCTCTTCACAGGTAAGCGACTGGGGAAACTCGTGTGCGTCTGATATTACCTAAAGACTCAGATAATATAAGATGCACGCAAGAACCAACGGAGTCAGCTGGACTGGGGCGAGACTAGAACAGCTAATGACTACACTACGCTTCATTATCTCCGGGTCCTCCAACTTCTGGATCCTCATAGTAGTCGTAATCTCCAAGATTTCCTGCTTCTGAGGGTTTGGGGGGGGGGAGAGCGAGGATGAGCACAACTTCCGTGCTCGCGAGCCAATACACAATACAATAATATACATGCAAGGCTTAACAAGGATGACTCAGGTTCTTTTATTTGCTAAAGCGATGTTTTCAATTATCATAATTACAAAGTCCTATCACTTAGCATTTTTAACAAATTGCATTTTTAGAAAGAGAGTAATTGTGCAATATTTAATAACAGCAGATGTTCTCTCCGTCGGAAACTCTACCAATGCTTAATTTGATTGGGATTACCCCCATATATTAACATCACTGAGTCTGCAAACCCAGGGAAAAAAATCCAACCCAGGGCTAGGTGAGCCCACCACATTTTCATACCACCCACAAAGGTTTTTGAAATAGAACTAACTCAAGTTAAGTTCCCATGTCCGCCTTTGACCGTAGGCACGGCTGTTTAAACAGTTTATAACTTTGCAGAGATTGTACACTTTACCCACAAGAGATAATCGTCTTGATATGTACACACGTTTCCATAGACATGTGAATCAAGGGGAGATCATCACAAGGCCTTTACAATGCATCCCTCAGTATTAGTTACACTTCGCTAAGGTTTCGTCCACGAAGGGTTACGCTCTTTAGACCACAACCCTTACTCGGACCCCTCTTGCGTCATCCAACGACTTACGTCACGCACCCGACACCCCTCGCCACAAAGGCTCACTGCCGCGATCATCTATCCGATGCAACTCGCATCGATGGATACAAATTATTTAGCCAAAGTTGTACTTTACGGACTTGTGGTTGCACTTGTTTTACACAGGAGGTCATGACAAGATTAAGTCCTTAGGGTTGTCTGGGCGGTTCATTCCACATTCCGATCCACAACACAACAGTCATTGGGCTACATTAGCACCCACTGTCATACCATCCATCTTACCGCCCACTCAGACGGGGTAATAGCAATTTTAAGGTTTTGAGGAGTAAAACAGTTACCACCTTTGTCTCGATCATGGACCACCAATGACCGCCAAAATATTTTCATGTTTGAAGAGATGATGATTGGAACATTTTAACGCCCCAAGATTGCTTAAGCAAGACTAGCATGTCGCTAAGTACAACCTATAACTAGTATTATCATACAGTTACTAGGGTGACAAAGATTAAGAGATTCAAGTTGTCAAGGATGACATAATAATTAATTAATCAACAAGCGGGTATTTAACTACCTTAAGCTTTAACATACGTTTGATTAAAGAATTAAAGCATGCAATTTGCTATTTTAAAAGAATATAATTTGCATAAAATGTAGGCTCAATATGATCAAAGTATTGACTCGCCTGGGATATAGGTAAGAGGATCTTGATACACTTGGTCTTGATCAACTTGGGGATCTTCGGCGTCTTCAAATCCTAACCGAGCGAAAAATACCGGAAAATGCACAACGGCAAAGAGAGCAAATAAGTACACAAGAATACGCAAATAAACTCCAAATTGAACAAGACCTATGCCATTAGCAAGATCTTGAATTTACAAATTTTAGAAATTTACTTTACAATTTTGGAGCTAAACGAGGAGATACTAATTTTGAAGCCTCGCTTTTGAATTAAATTAGAAAAAGGAAAACGAAAATCAAACAAAAAGAAAAGACAATGCCCACAAATTCCCGGCCCAAGGCCTCGGGCCGATCAGGCGCGTGTGAGGGAGGGCGCCCACGGCGCGGCGTGGCCCACTGGCGCGGCTCGCCCGGGCGGAAGAAAAGAAGGGGGGAGCAGAGGGGAGGCGGCGCGCGGGGAGAGGAGCGGGAGCTCGGGGGAAGAAAGGAAGCGGCGGCTGCCGGAGGGGAGGCGCGACGGCGACGACGAGGCTCACCGAGCGGCGAGGAGAGCACCGAGCGGCAGCAGCAACCGGAGGGGGAGAGGAAGGGACGGCGGCGGCGCGCGGCAATGGAGGGGATCCCGGGGTGGCGCGACGACGGCGACGGAGGGGGACGGCGACGACGACGACGGCGACAGGAGGTAAGGCCTCGGCTCCTTCTCTTTTCTTCTTTCTTCTTCTCCTCGGGTTCTTGCTTGGGGAGGGAGAAGGGGGGGGTGGGCGCCGGGTTTTAAAGCCGAAGAGGAGGAGCGGGGAGGAGGACAAGGGGACCGGGGAGCGTGGGGCACCGGCGGAGGCGGAGCCGGGAAGAGACGTGCACGGCCGACGGGCGATGGGTGACGGGCGAGAGGACGCGTGCACTTGCGAGTGGGAGCAGGTGGGGAGAGGACGGTGCGGGAGCGACGCGAGGACGAAGCACTGGCGCGGTGGGTCCTGGGGAGGACGAGCAGACGGGGGAGGCGACGGCGCCACACGGTGCGGTCGGGAGGCGGGTCAACGATGGTCGTGGAGGGGGAGAGAGAAGAGGGGAGGAAGAGGGCCGGTGAGAAGGGAGGGTGTTACAACTCTCTTGCAAAATGTTGTACTTACAATTCTTGTGGATACAATTTATGCAGATCGTTATGCTTAATGAAGGAGTTGTCATGGTATGGATCATTATACAAATAAGGCAAAACCACCCTCACAAGTGACTACATCATATTCGCCACCATTGCAAGTTCCCGAGGTGCATTTGCAATCGCCTTCACCTACTATACATGCTCTGGGTGAATCATCCATGTGTTTTGATAGTGAAGAGAATAGGGAATGCACTAGTTGGTTTTCTTCCCAATGATACCTTCAATCAAGGGACACGAGACTTATCTCAAGTAAACGACTCTGCAAGTCATGCCTCGTCACAAGCAGCAGCAGTACCACTTTCTTCAAATCACCAGAAGCTTTACGTCAAAATTCTCGGCCATCTAGTTCAACTCCGGAGGTGGTTGACGGCAAGTAAGCAAAAAAGCAAAAAAAACAACCCCCACTAATTCCAATGATGATTTTCATGAGAGGTACTTAACCCTCAAAATGGAAGAGATAGACCGATTTTGCAACCATTGAGGAGAAGAAATTGGAGGATCCCTATAGCATCAACAAATGCATTACAACACTTGAGGGCTTGGCCGATCTACAAATAGGAGATATGTCAAAAGCAGTTGACATCTTCACTGACAACAAGACACACAAAGAAGTTTTTCTATCATTTTCTAGCGATGCATTATGGTTGGGGTGGTTACGTAGACAAATTTAGCGCACTTAAGCAAACTTATAGCAGATTGTGATGCCTTTTGTTTTTTGTATGTCACACATGGTTATGGAAAAATGGTACTAGGAGCTAGGAGAATTACAGTGGTTAGTTGGATAGGCTAGCAGAACTGCATGATGCTTCTTTTGTACTAAAAAAGGTAGCAGAATTACCAATATGTACTGACATGGTTATGTGCTTCTTTTGTACCAAACTAAAATGCAATATTGCTAATGAATGGATAATTGACTAGGAAGAAGAAGTACATGTTGGTGATATGCCCTAGAGGCAATCATAGAGTTGATTGTATCACGTCTATGTTTATGAATTATAGAATAAATGTTATTATGTTCCTTGGATGAATTATCATTTATAAAGATTAATAAGTATGTGACTTGTTGGTGAAGCTCTTTAACTTATATGATGTCATTCTAAATGTATCTCTGGTCGGATGTCAGTGGTTGGAACACTAATGATTTATCGACCAGCACATGTATTGATTGATGGCCATGTTTCGTCGGTCATGGATATGGGGATATCGAATTAATAATGTGAACATATGTTAGAGAACATGGTGTTGGATTGACCCATCTTGAGACACTATTGATATTATTATGAGTTTATATGTCATCAGTTGTTCTCAAACAATGATGATGTATAATTCTTAGACCTGAGATCAATATGTTTTTCTACATGTGTAATAGTACACTTAGGGGTTGTCAAACGCTACTCCGTAACTGGATAGTTATAAAGGTAGCTTTCGGGCATGCTATGAAACATGCAGAGGGATGTGACTAGTCGGATATGAGATTTGTCCCTCCTAACATAACATGATAGATATCTCTGGGCCCTCGATGTGGTCGGATAAAGAAAGTGTATGGCCGTACCACTAGTGGTCGAAGAGTCGACCACATGAAGTTATCCGTCACTTGATCGAGAAAGTATTAAATAGTTCATGGATGACAAGTTATCTCACCTGGAGTTCAACTAGATATCGTAGGGCAAAGGGGGAATACACAAGCAGATCATTCAGTTCGACTAGATACAGACTGGTCGTATGAAGATATGAGCTGGTTGTAGACTGGTCGAACATAATCACTAAGTGGTCATAAACTAGTCATAAGGAGTTACGAACTTATTGTGACTAAATATGAACTGGTGGTATAGAGATACGAGTTGGTCGTAAGGGATAAGGACCTGGTCGTATATCATAGTGTATTAAGGTTCGTCAGATATAATTTATGTGTATTCGGGAATCGTTATGTCCTACTAGGAACCGCTAACGACTCGTGGTCGAAAAGGTGTTTTTGAGTCACAACCGATTACTCATGAACCTATATGGTCACACACTTAACGGGTTGGAATAAACAAGTTCAGATAGGATCCGCCATGGACTCTTTATAAGTGGATGCATGAGGTTGTTGGGATATACGACGTGAGTTGCTCCACCGAAACCCTAGCTATCATCTTCTCGAAGACTCTGCCATGCGCATTGGTGCTAGCACACCAGTATACAGCGTTTCACCCTTGGACATGTGGATACCGTAGAGACGCTGCTGTGGTTGTTGTTGTGCTCGAGGACGATCCACGACTTACGCAAGGATCATCATAGGTTGCTGGAGGAGACGATTGATGCCGAGGACATTGGACGATCGACTACGATTACTTCATCGACGCGCTCAACGTTGGATTAGGCTGCTCTAACTCTTCTTTCACTGCATTGTCGTCTAGTGGTAACGATCTATGATATCTTATTTGCATGGCTTCCTGACTTACATGGTATAAATTTTTAATTACCAGCTAGTGTAGCCTAACCGTATCCCTTCAGTGCATCCATTACAAACCAAATCATTACAATGGAAAAACGTAATGGAGATACATTAAAAATATAGTACATCATTATTATTAACTTGTTCGTCTCGCAATGTAATCCTCCCACATTTTGTTTGCCATTTCATCTCGCATTTCATTTCCAGCTTGTTGTAAGCTATTAAATGCTGGCACGTCGTTATTGTATTGGTCATCTCCATCTGGTATAGACTCCATGTTATTTTGATTGATATCGGTGATAGCATTATGGGCCAGTGACATATCTCCATTGTGTATGCGTATGAATTTGTGAGTTACACAAGCTACAGATATATCAACTTGCGTCTGAGTTACACAAGCTATAGATATATCAACTTGCGTCTCAATATCGTATAATGAAGCAGCTTTTAGAATGGAAACCTCATTTTTAATATACCAATTGTTCTCTCTATATGATTTCGAAGTTGAGCATGTCGAAGGTTGAATAGTTCCTTGTAGCCCTACGGTTTTTGTTGAGCCCTTCCTTGTTCTTGTAAATGATATCTAGTTCCTCGATATGGAGCAAGAAATTCTGGTGTATTCGCATAACCTACATCTACAAGATGGAATTTACCAGGAGGGACACTAAATCCATGGTTAAGTGCATCTTGGAGAACACTTGCATCAGTAGATCCTCCCAACCAAAGCATGTACATGTATAAAATTTAGATCAAAGTCACATGCAACCATCACATTTTGTGACAGACCTTGTTTTCTATTTCTATATGGATCTTGTTGTTCAAGTGAAATCCTCATAGGAATGTGAGTACCATCAGTAGCATCAATAAAATTCTGCATATTTTAATGTTGTAGTTAATATCAAAGAGATGCATACAATTTAACTTATCTTACTTCCAATCTACCATGATTGAAATGGAAACAAAATGATTACCAGGAAGTATGGAGAAAATTTAGGTTGTCTTAAGATGCGATGTAGGTGCAGAGAAGGTAGGCGTATATAGTTGCATGTGAGTTATGTAATCGCATTAAGCACCGCACTAAAGTGACACCTAATTGTTTCTCCATAGTGTTAAAAAATTTATTGCAATGTTCGATTGCTTGCATTTTTTTGATATAGTATATAAGAATATAGCTACTTGCTCTTCAACAGAGAGATACCTTGAATTAGCAAGTAGGTGCTTCTCATGCAATTTTTGAACCAAAGCTTAAAATATCTCTATCTCCATGTGGAACCGCCTTATGCATAGGACCTCATGCCCGGTTAGAGTTTCTTCCACAAAAGTAGCCCCATTCAGGATAGAGGTATGTACAAGCTTCTTTTGGGATGATTGGGATGAGCTACCTTCTTGTAATGTAGGGAGTACGACAAAGATGAACTCATCTTCATTTTGTGATCGACGACGGTGGTTTGGATCCAAACAGAGGAAAACTAATTGCTACTAACAAGTGGGCTGCTAGAATGAATAATTGGGCTGCAAACTCGGAAGCAGAAAAAAGAATGAGCATGTGGTTTGCAATTTTGCATCGTTGCTACCCGCATGTATCTTATGCTTATATAGCAACAGACATAGGAGGGAAGTAAAGGCTACTACACAAGCATGCAACGGTCACACCATGTAGCGACTATTTTTGTTCTATAGGAAACTGTGTACATTCAATTTTTTTTCTTTGATCCAAACAACCCATTTTTCCATTCATATGTTTTGAAATCCTATGGTTTTTCACTCTATACTCTACCATATCCTTGTGTTTTTTTCTTCTTCCTATTCCTATGTTTTTAACCCCTCTGTTCCAAACATGCCCTTAATATGTAAAGCTATAATATGGACTCACCAAATAAGCGATGTAGATCTTTATCTTTTTGTTATTATCATTAATATGCGATCATCTAGTCTTTTAGAGTGAATAAGGAAGCTCATTTTTAACACCATTTTAATTATATAATAAAGATTATGATACGTTCATCAATGTTCCATCTCTTACAATTAAGAGGAGTTGTTTATATTCACCGAGAGTTAGTCAAGCCGTAAGACCTATGTCTATGTCAAGCTTTACAACGCAGATAGAGACCAGAGATCTACATCGCTGTTGTTTCAACAATGGCTTTTGATATATGGAGAAATTTGTACTGACCAGAATTGATCCAGAACTACTGAGAGATGTTCAGAACTTCAAACGATGATGAGCTAATGCTCGTACTTGAAGCCTTGAAGGAAACAAATAAACAATTGATACTAAAGGCGGGATACCGTTCTGCGCCATCCAGGCTTGAAGGCGGTATTGTACGACCCCACAAGAAGGCGGAAAAATCCGTGAACTGAAACTCGTCGGCCCGCTGTCCAACGCTGCCGACTACCGGTTCTCCGATATATTGCAGATAAAGAGAAAAAAAGGAGGAGGTCGCCTAGGGTTTTAGCATCACCTCGCCGGCGGCGGAGACCCAAGTTTGCCGCGCCGATGCCTCGTCAGCATGCGCCAGCGTTCACGCCGGAGGCGGCCTCCGCCTCCGCCTCAGGCGGCGCGGGCGAGCGGCAGAGCCTCCCGGCGCTGCAGGCGAAGATGAAGCGTGACCCGGAGGGCTACGAGGCTGAGCTCCGCCAGCTCCGCCGCCACTTCGAGTCCTCGGTGTTCCTCTTCCGGCAGCAGGCGGCACTGGCCTCGACGTCCTCCTCGGGCGGCGGAGGGGAGGTGGCGAAGGAGCTCGGCGACCTCGCGCTGTTCCTCGCCCACGTGGCGCCGTTCTACCCGGACGACCTTGCCGATTTGCCCGATCAGATTGGGGGTTTGCTTGACACCAATGCCCGCGCGCTGCCGTCGGGCCTCCGGGTGCACCTCGTGCAGGCGCTTATACTACTAGTGAATCGAAAGGTGACGCCTGTATAGTTCATTTGTTAGTTTCAGATAAAATTTTGTTTGAATTGGGTGGGATGGAACGAAATGTACTTGCTGTGATTGTGGAGTAAGTTCCGTTCGGTTTCGCTGGAATTGGATGTGCTTTTGTTTGCGGGGTGGGGGTGGGGTTGGGATTACCGTTGTCTGAAGGAATTATTGAGGATTTACCACTACGAATAGGTGCTTTTGAGAATTCACCCCTCGCCCTTGTTTGAATTGTGTGATGAATCTTAGAGAATTAGAAGATTATTAGTTGTACTCAGCTTTTGGTATGTATTTTTGTCCAAATTTGATAGGTATGGGATCTGTTTGTTGTTGTTAAGGATAGGTGGGAAGATTTTTGTAAGTAGAGTTTGGTATTGGCAAATATTTTGTTTCAATTATGTTGTGTTAGATGTTCTTGTTTGGCTCCTTCTGACCGAGCAGAAGATATGGACCTTCTGGTTGGATTAGTTGAAGGATTCCAGCAAATTAGGCTGATGGGCTTTGCATTGTTCATCACTTCATGTTGATGTTACAAAATGATTGAAGCTCAGGATATTTATTCTTCTGCTCAACAGAAAGTTTCAAACTTTGACCTGAATTTTAATCAGGATTATTTTCATAGGACCTTGGTTTTGGGTTGGTTTTTGGGATTTGATGCTGTATCGTTCCTATTAGGAGACGTAACTGCACCGTAATGGTCCTAGTTCTGGCCTATTATTTTATATTTTAAGAAGGGCCTTTTTGTGGTAGTCAATGTTTTAGAGGTGTTTTTGTTTGGTCATGGAGGATTAGAAAGTGCAAATCACATCAATACATCTTTTTTTTTTCTTTGATTAGAATACGTGGGCTGGGCTCTATTAGAATCAGCTAGTATTAAACAACTTTTGCTAGACTTTCATGGCACCAAATGCCGGTTCATGGTATTAGGTATCCTTGTTCAACTAGGCAGTGGGAATGGATGTAACAATCTTATCACGAAGAACTAAAATTTTGCAAGATGGGTTGTTAACCAACTGAAAAGATTTTTTTTCCCTTGTACCTTCAGTCTTCACTGGTTATCGGAACACTCTTTAGGGTTCCTCGTACTTTCACATCTTGTGATCCATTGAAATCTTATGCCTTCATATGCCTTTTTTTTTTTATAAAAAATGTTTAGATTGTTGATCTGGAAGACACAATGGAGTTATTTATGGAGCTTCAAGTTATTGGAGATCGAGCTGTCAAAAAACTTGCATTTTCACATATTGTACACAGTATCAGGAGGATGAATCAGAAGCACAAGAATGAAGCCAAGAATCGTAAACTGCAAAACAGCCTTTTTACATTCTTACAGGTTTGCAACATCTCGCCCTTGCATTGATTAGTATTATCAAGTTTAACATAGTGGCTAATAAGTGTACATTTGAAATCCTTTTTTCCTATCTCATCTAATTGCGTCTCCTATTTCTCAGGGTGAGGAAGAATTGAGAGCAAAGAGGGCTTTTACTATTCTGTGTGATCTTCACCGTCGGAGGGTCTGGTTTGATGACCGCACAACAAATGCTATATGCAACGCTTGTTTCCATCCTTCTTCTAGGTACATGCTGGAAGAAAATACTAGGTGTTTGGCTGTTTGCTAGTGGTTGCTTCTCAATGTTCTCATCTAAAAGAGTTTCTTTTACTTGCAGGATTATGATAGCTGCTATTTCATTCCTCCTTGGGTATGAAAATGTCGAACAAGCAGATGATAGCGACGCATCAAGCGGTGAAGATGAAGCAAATCAAGATCCACACGTTATTCTTAGCAAAGAGGATGTTTACAAGGTGATTTTGGATGTTTCAGCATTGTGTCTTTGTTGATAGTATTTAGATATTCCTGTTTTCATTTGTCTCTTCTGATGCATTATGTCTTTTGTTGGTATTGCTATCTCAGGCAAATCACAAGGGCACTTCTGCTAGTAAGAAAAAGAAGAAAGCTAAATTACAGCGCGTAATCCGTAGTATGAAAAGGCAACAACGTAAATCCACTGAGGAGACTGGCTCCAGCTACTATTCACCCCTCACGTATTTAAAGGATCCCCAGGTGGAGTAATGTCATAATTGTTCATGCTATTGCTGTTATCACCATAGAATTTAGATGCCACATCCACTTCTTGCTATTGATGAAATGCACCCTTCTGATATGCTGAAACTCTTTTTTTGGGCTCACAGGGTTTTGCAGAGAAGCTCTTCTCTCGGCTGCAGAAATGCAATGAGCGATTCGAGGTTGTCCTAATTCTTTCTACATTAACACTTGTAGCAAAGTTTTTTTAAAATTTTCTCTTACGAATCTCAAAGCTATCAATACTTGTTACTTTTTACCTTTTACTAAAGCTTTAGATGGGAGTGTATCTAGTACGAACCACACTTAAAATAGAATAATAAGAATTCAAATCTCAACCATTGGATCATATTTGGATGATTTACATCAAGGTGGGTTGCTCATCTCACTAGGTGGTGGAAGGGTGGGAGTATAATGTGGAATAGTTTTCTAAAAAAAAGATGTTTGCTTTAAATGCCTGTTCTGAGCGACATAGATTTCATCCAATAGTTAAGATCACTAGTTCTCATTCTCCTATTTTTCGGCCTGTTCTGCTTTGATATGCTTACCATTGTATCAACCCTGCCCCATGCCATCTTTATAGTATGCATTTGTACGCTCTAACATAGTCCAGTTTTGTTCCTCCTTTTTTTTTTTAATAAACATCAATAATTCAAGTTTAAAGAAAAACCATTGCACACTTGCAGGTAAGGATGATGATGTTAAAGGTTATAGCGAGGAGTATTGGGCTGCATCACTTGGTTTTGTTGAACTTCTATCCATATCTTCAAAGATATGTTCAAGTATGTTATTTAACATAGTACATGTTCATCTTTCATGAACCTTTAAAAAATGGCTAGTTTATTTATGCTGACTGAGGTCATATTTTGTGCACCCTTTTGCAATGCAGCCTCATCAACGAGATGTGACGACTCTACTTGCTGCAGCAGTACAGGCTTGCCATGATATGGTTGCACTATCTCTTTACTTTTTTCCCTGTATTTTGTAATTAATGATGTCACTTCTATTGCTTTCTTGAAATACAACTAAATTAATTTGTTTAAATTTCAGGTTCCTCCCGATGCTGTTGAACCACTGTTCAAGCAGATAGTAAATCAATTTGTGCATGATCGTTCTCGTCCGGAGGTTTGCATGACGCCTATTCACCATTTGAAATATATGTATTTTCCCTACTAACGTGAGCATATGTCGGACTAACTGATTCTTTTTAGGCTATTGCTGTTGGCTTGAATGTTGTGAGAGAGATCTGCATGCGAATGCCTTTGGTACTTGACTTGCTCCTATGTGATATCTCAAATTGCACTCTTACTTGTAGTGCTACTGACAAGACATCCCTTAAATGCACTTGATTTACTGAAGTTTAGTTATTAACTTATTATGATGGCCATGTTTCATATGTTACCTACCACCCAGGACACATTCAAGTTGAGGGAACATGAAGCATGCTTTGATAATTTTTTTTAACTAATCTTAAATGGTTGGTTTTCTTGACTTGTGGATCATAGACTGAAAATATTGTGATAGTTGTGTCACTACAAATTTTAAGCATTTAACTTGAAGACGAATAAAGTTGGCTTTACAGGACCATGTTTTAGTTTAGTGTTAGTCTGCCTTTATTGTCGATCTTGAGTTTGGAAGGTTTCATTCATGTAGAACACACATGCAAGCTTGCGTACCTTGGGTCCTTGGGTATTCTGTGGATTCTAGAATATCCAGGAAGATACTCTTGGCCTCTTTGTTGGACTTATCTAGCTTCCCTTAATTCTCCGTTAAACCTGCAGATGATGAATGAGGATCTACTCCGTGATCTTGTTTTATACAAAAAGTCCCATGAGAAAGCTGTTTCCATTGCTGCTCGTTCACTTATCACGTTGTTCAGGGAGGTCAGCTCTTTTCTTCTTGCAGATTCTATAATTGTTTTGACTGTTCAAATTCCACTTGGCTAAACCTTCTTTTGATTTGAATTCAGATATGTCCTTCATTGTTAGTCAAGAAAGACCGTGGCCGTCCTGTTGATCCAAAGGCTCGGCCAAAGGCATTTGGAGAAGCCACTGTTGCTAGTGATGTGCCTGGAGCTGAGTTGCTAGATGATGACATTTCATCAGAAGGGGAAGGTTCAGATGATGAGTCTGATGCTTTTGATTCTGATGATGAGAAAGAGTTGCCATCTGCGCATGGTACTCAACTAAGTTTGGAGGGTCTGTCTGAAGCAAAAAAACTTGATGCCAATGAAGATAACAAAGAGGAAGATGAAGTTTCTGGTGAAGAAGATGATACAGAGGAAGTAGATGAGGATCAAGACAACTCCGATCATGACAGTGATGAAAACGATGATGAACTAGAAGATGACTCTGATATGGATGGTGATACTGATGTATCTGATGAGGATAAAGATGACGACGAGGAATTCAATGGAAGCCTAAATGATTCAGAGAACGGAGTCTCAGACCAGGGTGAAGACAGTGATGAGGAGGATAAGCCAAAAGACAGCAGGTCTAAAGTGCAGAAGAGGAAGTTAAGTGATTATATTGAACAACTTAATGCTGCGGATGCAAGCCTTCGAGCTCTGAAGAGATTAGCAGGAGCCAAGAAGGCTGAAGATTCATCAGATGAAGCTGGTAAAATTTTCTCTGATGAAGACTTTAAGCGTATCAAAGAGCTCAAGGTATGTGAATTTCAGATAGTTCAATTAAAGTTCTGGTTCAAGCTGTGCAGTTACTTATATCGAAAGAGTGAAGTTACTTATATCTAAAGCTAAATTGTGCTTCTATACTACTGTTAGATGGATATTTTACTGAAATTTTTTAATTTCAGGCAAAGAAAGAGGCAAAGCTGGCTTTGGCTCAACATGGACTAAGCAAGGGTGGTGACACAAAATCAGTAACATTTAAAATTCCTTCTTCTGATCAGCTTAGTATGAAACGGGTTGATCCATCTCAGCTTGAGGTGCTCTCTCTCTCTCTCTCTCTCTCTCTCTCTCACACACACACACACACACACACACACACACACACACACACACACACACGCTCGACTTATATAAACTTTTTTTTTCCCAGGCTCACATCAAAAGGAAGCTTACGAAAGAAGAAAGATTAGAGTTGGTGAAAGCTGGAAGAGAGGATAGAGGAAAATACCAAGCAAGAGCAGCTGTGAAACAGAAAAAGGTAAACATGATAGACTTATTTCCTTATTTGACCCTCGGCTACATGATTGTGTGTGGTCAAAATGGGATATCGTACCATTCTGGTATAAGCATCCTTATCTTTTCCTAGTTTGTTTTTGGCTTTTATTCCTAGTCTGATTACATGCTTTTTACTGTTGCCTTTTTAGACTGGTGGCCTTAGCAATAGGCAGAAACAACACAAGAAGAGGATGCCTCTTGCCGCAAGCAGAGCAAAGGCAGCGCGTTCTCGCCAGGAGAAGAAAAAACAGCAAAAACGCTCGGGAAAGCAATTCAGGGGACGGAAGGCATGGAAATAAGCGCTCGCACTTGCTTCTCTGCAATTCCTGTGGCCTAGTGGCAAAGATTTTGACTCCTGTAATGATTTTTTTTCATCACATGTGTCTCCACATGATTGTATTTTACACTAAACTCGTTTTTCCAAGTTATTATTTTGTTGGGAGAATGGATCCTACCATTTTTCAGTGTAATGTCACATGCTCCTCCCGGAGACCATGGCCCAGAGCCCCAGACAGTGTTTGCATCTCACTGAACGATATGTTCTGCTCCTCAATTCATTATCCTACTGTTTGTGGAGATAAGTTTCACCAACTCCGGCGGTCTCGTCGTCGGCAAGAGGGAGGGGGACCCTCCCGTTATCTCACCTGAACTCTTTGAGTTGCAAGTCGTATATTTTTTCTATCGGTTTTCCTTGTTCTTCTAGCCTACCTGTAGTGTGAGAACTTCAAAAATATCATGCGAGAAATCGCTATCCGTCCAATTGGATTAGGTATGCATTGGTCAGTCATACTTGGTATGCCGTATGCAGTTATACATCACGTTCTGGGTTACCGCCAGTATTAGAGTTGGTTAACCATTCCCATGACATGATCCGAGCTATCATGTTCACAGAGATTGGTACTATTGATGGTTGCCACTTGCCCTTGCCCAATCTATGTAGGACTCATCTGTGTACTGGTATTACTGACCCGCAGGTGAACCCGTCTCCAACAATTCCTCGTCAATTGCTCACGGTTGAGCTCGTGGGCACCTTCCTACCAACTTTCTAGCACCAGCTGCTTGCCTTTCCAAAAGCAAAAAACACCAGCTGCTGCTACATTTTTTTTTCTCCTAAAGTAGATTATACATCTCTTGGTCAATAAAAATCCTTCATCTTTTCATAAGGTATTTAACTCTACCATCTACCATCCTGCTTACTACTACTAGTCTGTATATAATGCAGGTTCCTGAAAGCAAGAAGCCCAGGCCACCGCAACTACCACTCTTCGGTGTTTAAATCTTGTCGTCCTGTCAGGAGAGGTAGTGACCGGCGATGTCGGCGGTAGAAAGGAAGACGGCGTGCGTCACCGGAGGGAACGGGTACATCGCTTCAGCGCTCATCAAGATGCTGCTGGAGAAGGGCTATGCTGTCAAGACGACAGTCAGAAACCCCGGTGCGATTCTTCTTTCTTTCCAGTTCAATGCTTCGTGCTTTTCCTTTCATTTAGCCGGACAAATCTTCACTTTCGCAGAATGGACAGTTAATACATGTTTTCAGTTTATAATTTGTGTTTATTTTGGTAGATTCAGCCGGAACACACTTGTGAACAGCAGATCCTGCAAGAATCTGCTTAACCACAATGAATGCTAAGCAATCTTAGCTTAGCTACACCAGCAAGCAAAGCACGAATCTTAAATGTTCCAATTTGAGCTCATGACTGTTTCATCTCTGACCTATGCGGCTATGCCGCTATGCGTGAGCTGTTGTGAGTTTTTATGGTCCCAAGACAACGCATTCTAAGAATTCACAGGGATGGGTTTAACTTCTGAAGCTGCTAGGCATTGTGATTTTGAATCCCAGATGACATGGAGAAGAACTCCCACCTCAAGGACTTGCAAGCACTTGGCCCCTTGAAGGTCCTCCGCGCTGACTTGGACGAAGAAGGCAGTTTCGACGAAGCAGTTGCCGGCTGCGACTACGCCTTCCTCGTCGCCGCTCCGGTGAACCTCAAGTCAGAGAACCCTGAGGTGAACAACCATTACCACCAAACTTTTTTTCTCCGTTTTTATTTGTGATGACATACTGTTTTTACTTCGTTTGGTGACGGCAGAGAGAGGTGATTGAGCCTGCTGTCCGAGGAACTCTAAACGTCATGAGGTCGTGCGTGAAAGCGGGGACGGTGAAGCGCGTGATCCTGACATCGTCGGCGGCCGCGGTCTCCAGCAGGCCGCTGCAAGGCGGCGGCCATGTGCTGGACGAAGAGTCATGGTCCGACGTCGAGTACCTGAGAACCAAGAAGTCGCCAGCTTGGGTACATATACATGTTCAGTCAGAGCCAGTCTCCAACAATCATTTACAGATCGATAAAACGATGTGCCGTGTTTCATTGCAGGCATACCCTGTCTCAAAGGTGCTTTTAGAGAAGGAAGCGTGCAAGTTCGCGCAGGTGAACAACATCAGCCTGGTCACCGTGTGCCCAGTCGTCACGGTGGGTGTGGCACCGGCTCCGATAGTCAACACGAGCGTCCCCGCTTGCCTCTCCTTGCTATCCGGTGAGGAGGAGCACAAGATGCAGCAAAACCCTTCCGAACTTCTGGTGTTCTTTGCGTCTCGGTAGTGCCGATGTTATATAGTGGTTACTCCGTGTGTAATTTCAGGCGACGAGGCTACGATGGACACCCTGAAAAGCATCGAGAAGGCCACCGGTTCGATTCCGATGGTTCACGTCGACGATCTCTGCCGTGCCGAGATGTTCGCCGCCGAGGAGGAGTCGGTCTCAGGAGGTACATCTGCTGCAGTCTCAACACCACCGTCGTGGAGCTCGCCCATTTCCTGGCAGGAAAGTATCCACAGTACAACGTGAAAACCAATTGGTACGGGTTGTCCTCAAAACTCAAGTCCCCAACACGCATGTCCGTTGCGTTTTTTATGATGCTCGTGCACTGATAACGCGAGTGTGTATGTTTAATTATCGCAGCTTTGGTGACCTCCCTGAGAAGCCCAGGGTCTGCCTTTCGTCTGAGAAGCTCGTCCGGGACGGGTTCGAGTTCAAGTACAAGACCCTGGATGAGATATACGACGATGTCGTCGAGTACGGCAAGGCGTTGGGAATTCTGCCGTTCTAATGCCGCTCTAGTTACGATCGGTGATCAGAACCAAACGACGCTAGCTCTCGCAGAATAAGCCTATGCTACTAAGTAATAACACGCCGAAATGTAGTGGTTCAGTCAAATCAGTTTACATGAAAAGTGGTTCTGGCACGTCTAGATGATAATGGTTGTGGTCTCTGCAGAGATCCTTGGATCTGTGAGTTTGGAATCGGAAGGTAGCCCAAACGTTCAGACGTTCCGTTGCACCAAACGCCCGAAAAATGCATGAGCGTTGCGTTGCGGCCGCGCGCACATCGGCACGCGGCCCAGTTGCCTCCGCCCACACGGCCCCCGCAGAAACTCAGGCTCCCTCGCGCGGCCGAACTCACCTGGGCGCGGCGGCGGCGGGCTAATCGTCGCGTGCGCGGGCCAGATTCTTGCGCGACGGGCGCGCGGCTCGGAGCCACCACCGCAAGGATGGCGACGCAAAATCTATCTTCTTCTGCTCACCTCACCATGATTTAGACGTGATGATGCATCCTCCCTCTCGCGCACGCGCGCGCGATGTTGACGCACATAGACTTTTGCGAAAGGAGAAGAGTAAAGCTACTGAGATGACGAAGGAATGGACCAGGCGATAACAGCCGTGAGACGGGAAAAAAAAACGAATTGGCATGAGTTGAAATTAAGGGATAACTCGTACTGTACCGCTCCAAAGATTGAGGGATAATGACTTTTGGATTCACACAACGTCATCTCGGTCCTTTTTTTTTTTTTTTTTGCATTTTCCTGTTTTTTCAGTTGTCTTGAGACATGGAAAGTTACCTATTTGCACTTGGGTGCACCACAAGCTGGCCCAGCTCGACCGACCATGTCCGACTCGGCTGCGGGAACTGGTCTTCATCAGCGGTTAGTTTTAATTGATAATATAATTGTTAGCTGGTCTTACTAATTGTTTTCTCTAGTCGTGCTGCCCTAAGTCCCAAAAAACATTAGATTGAAAATAATGTTGGACGAAGCAAAAAATAAATAAATCAATTGCTATATCCAGAATGCCTCAAACCACACAAAAGTTCATTACATCTAGCTAAGCAAAATACTGTGATTCGATCGGGCTGGTTGGTTCGCACGCGCATGTGCGCAGTCGGGTCACACTAGGGGCAAAATTGACTTTTTGCATGGATTGATAGCTGCAAAATTGATTTAAAAGAGAGGAAATATGGGTAATGGTATTATGTGAATCTAAAAGCCTTTGGAGTGGTATGTCGGACCCGGATTTCGTAATCCAGAATCCTCTGTGAAAATACTGCGCTATTCCCTGATCGTAGATAGCGCTCACGCACACACATGAATCATTTCATACATCGCGTAGACCAAACCATTCATTAATACAAGCATTAGAGTTCAAATAGACCACGTCGGGTCGAAGTTTACAATAGGGCCGATCGGGCCAAATGAGTTCATTACAAAATCTCGAGTCCGTTAGCGGAAGCAAAGGGGTAGAGCAAGTCTCTCCACAGCAGCGATCGGGTACTATGTGTACGACCGATATTAGCCAAAGGCTTGGATAATATAGGATGTACACGAGTACCAACGGAGCCAACCAGACTGAGGCGAGACTCAGACTACGGAACTATGCTACTCTTCTTCATGTCCTTGCTCCTCGGCGCCCCGGTCCTCGTAGTAGACGTAGTCTCCATGATCCACAGGTTCGAGGGTTGGGAAAGAGCGAGGATGAGCACAACTACCGTGCTCGCGAGCCAACACACAGATGCAACATTATACATGCAAGGCTTAACAAGGATGGCTCGGGTTCATTTATTTGCACAAAGCAATATTTTGAGTACCAATATTAGAAAGTCCTATCACTTAGCATTTTAACCAATTTGCATTTGTTAAAGAGATTACTTGTGCAATATTTGTATGATGAGGTTACCTCCACCTCATGCTTATTTTTGATAGCGGTTACATCCACCACTTAACATCACGGGTACATCCACCCGTGGAAAACCAAAACTGTGGTCACAACGACCCATCACATTTTATCCCGCCCACAAGGTTTTATAAATGAACTAACTCTTGTAAGTTCCATGTCCGCCATGACCGTGGGCACGGCTATTCGAACAGCTTCATTACACTCTGCAGAGGTTGTACACTTTACCCACAAGAGACAATCATCTCGACATATACACATGTTTAGTAGACATGTGAATCAAGGAGATCGTCACAAGGCCTTTACAATGCATCCACCAGTATTTGTTACACCCGCTAAGGTTTCACCTGAGAAGAGTTACGCTCACATAGACCCGTCAACTCTTTCCCAGACCCCCTCTTGCGCCACACGGCTTACGTTCACATAGACCCGTAAGTCGCACACCCCAACCCATAGCCACATAGGCTTATGGCGTAGCGGGTCATCTGACTGGTGCAACTCATACTAACGGATACAAATTATTTAGCCAGGTCGACACCATTATGGACATGTGGTTGTACTGTTTTACATTAGGAGGTCATCACAGGATTAAGTCCTTAGGGACCATCTGGGCGGTTCATACCACATACCATCCACAAACCAACATTCCTTGGGCTGCATTAGCACCCACCAACATACCATCCACCATACCATCCGCCCAGATGTGATAAGCAATTCTTAGGGTTTTTGAGAGATAGGAAAATACAACATCATAACCATCTCAGTCATTTACACCCAATGACTGCCCAAAATTATGTTCATTTCAAAAGATGATGAATGGGGTAGATAATACCCCGATACTTAAGCAAGGCTAGCATGGCGCTTAAGTATAGCCTAAAAACTAGTATTGTTACCATATATTTACTAGGGTGACAAGGGTTTAAGGCAATTCAATTATCAAGGGGTGGTGTATTAATAATTAAACATCAAATTGGCATTTAGCTACCTTAGGGTGTTTAACATACATTTGCATAAGGAAACTAAAGCATGCAATTTGATATTTTAACGGAACATAATTTGCATAAAATGTAGGTTCAATATGATCAAAGTGTTGACTCACTGGGTCTACGGCTAGATGATCTTGATATTCTTGAGCCCGATCGAGTGGGGTCTCGGCTTCTCCGAACTCTACGCGATCGATCGACTGGAAAAGAATCAAACGAGCAAACAAATTAAATAATTAACAAAACTCATCAAATGAACTCCAAAAGAACCAAACTAGCACCAAAAGAAAGGGCTTGATTTTAGGAATTTTTAGAAACAAACTTCACAATTTTTGGAGCTAAAATGAGGAGAAATAAATAATTGAAGCTCTCTTTTGAAAATAAAAAGAAAAAGAAAGGAAAAACAACAACAAAAGAAAAGCTGAAAGTGGCCCACGGTGCCTTTTCGGCTGGCGCTAAACGGGCGGTGGCGCTCGCGCATGTGCCGCGCGGCTTTGTGAAGTGCGCCCACCATGCAAGAGAGGAAGAGGCGAGGGGCTTGGCCGAGAGAAAAGAAAGAGAGGCGAGGGAAGCTAGGCGAGAGGAGAGGAGGAGGAACGCGGCGGCGCGCGCGCACGGAAGAAGGAGGGCTCGGCTCGGGAAGCGGCGACGGCGGCGGAGGACGACGACGATGGAGAGAGCGGCGGCGCTGGTGAAGAAGAGCTCGGGAGGCACAGAAGGACGGCGAAGAGGGAGCGGGAGGCTCGGGCACGGCGACGGAGAGGGCGGCAGCGGCGGCGAAGGTGAGTCCTCAACTCCTTTGCTCTCTCTTTTCTTGCTCGGGAAGGGAAGGCGCGGCTTTAAAGGCCGAGGTGTGGGCGTTGACGACGGCACGGAGGAGTGCCGAGGGCGCGCGGGCGGCGCGCAGCGAGGCGGCGAGAGGATGGGACGGTCGGCCGCGCGGCCGGGCGTTGACGCGGCCGGCGGGGCGGAGGGCCGAGGCAGAGCAGGGCATGGCGAAGCCGGGCTAGAGAGGGGCTAGGGTTAGGGGAGAAACGGGGGGAAGAACTCGGTGCTTTCGGGGGGGAATCCGAATCTTGATCAATTTGGGAAGTTTTTGGGGTTTGCGTTCTTGAACTCTGAAGATTTTGCAAATCCACAATTTTGGATGTTACAAAACCTACCCACCTTAAAAAGAATCTCGACCCCGAGATTCGAGCTCCTCAGGGAACAGATAGGGGTAATCCAACTTCAGCTGGTCTTCACGCTCCCACGTGGCTTCTCTCTCCGAGTGGTTGCTCCATTGCACTTTGCATAAGCGGATGATCTGACGTCTTGTCTGCTTCTCCACGACATCGAGAATCTTGATCGGATGTTCTGGATACGACAAGTCTTTCTCGAGTGCAATGGTTTCAATTGGAGCTTGCTCTTACGGTACTGAGGCATTTCTTGGTGAGAGCGTGGAACACATTATGGACATCGACAATTTTTCCGTAATCCCGGTTGATATGCTACCTCTCCACGCTTAGCGGTGATTGGGAACGGGCCTATGTATCTTGGCGCAAGCTTGCCTTTCACTTTAAACCTCCGCATTCCGCAAAGGGTGACACTTTGAGGTATACGATCTCCAACCAGTTAACTCTCTCGACGGTTGTCGGCATAACTTTTCTCATGCGGATTGAGCAGCTTGTAGGCGATCTCTGATCAATCTGACTTTCTCTTCTGCTTGCTTGAGAGTATCTGGTCCGAAGATATAACCTTCTCCTGATTCTGACCAATGCAAGGGTGTTCTGCATTTCCTCCCATAAAGTGCTTCAAACGGGGACATCTTCAAACTGGATTGGTAACTGTTGTTGTAGGCGAATTCTGCATACGGTAGACATCTCTCCCAGTCTACGGTAAACTCTAAAGCACAAGCCCGAAGCATGTCTTCAAGAATCTGATTTACCCTTTCTGTCTGTCCATCAGTCTGAGGATGATATGCTGTGCTAAAGTTCAAGTGAGTTCCAAGTGCATCATGGAGACTAGCCCAGAAATGCGAGGTAAACTGAGAACCTCGATCCGAGACTATCCTCTTGGGTACTCCATGCAGACATACAATACGAGCCATGTATAACTCGGCTAATTTATCTCCCTTGTAGGTGGTCTTCACAGGGATGAAATGGGCAACTTTGGTTAATCTGTCGATTATGACCCACACGGAATCGTATCCGGTCTTGGTTCTCGCGGACCGTAATGAAATCCATTCCAATTTCTTCCCACTTCCACCGTGGGATTTGCGATGGTTGCGGCAATCTGCGGTCTCGATGTTCGCTTTGATCCGTTGGCACACATCGCAACAAGCTACGAACTCGGCGATGTCCTTTTCATTCGCGCCACCAATATAGAATCTTCATATCTTGATACATCTTGGTGCTTTGCCGGTGTATGGTGTATTTGAGCTATGGGCTTCTTTTAGAATCAATTCTTTGAGCTCCTTTTGGCGGGGAACAAAGAGACGTTTCCCATACCATAGGATTCCTTGTTGGTCTTCCACCATCTTTGAGGCCTTTCCTTTGACCATGAGATATTTAAACTTGAACTCCGGGTGTCCTTTTGAGCGGTCTTGATTTGCTCCTCTAAGGTTGGTTGAACTTCCATAGTGCTAAGGTGCCTTGTTCTACTAACTCGAGGTTAAGTGCCTCTAATTCCTTGCAAAGCTCAAAGTTGATACTCTTGAACCATAACATTTTTGCGGTAGGACTTACGCTTAATGCATCGGCCACTACATTAGCCTTCCCGGGATGGTAATGAACATCCAAGTCGTAATCCTTAATCGCTTCTAACCATCTCCTTTGTCGGAGATTGAGGTCATTTGGGTGAAAATGTACTTAAGACTCTTGTGATCTCAGTATAGATATTACAATGATTTCCAATCAAGTAATGCCGCCAAATCTTTAGGGCATGCACTACTACCGCTAACTCCAAATCATGAGTTGGATAGTTGTCTTCATGTGGCGGAGTTGTGCGGATGCATATGCTACGACGTTTCCTCCTTGCATAAGTACGCAACCAAGACCTTAGCGCGAAGCATCACAATAGACTTCAAAGTCCTTGTGTATGTCCAGCAAGACTAACACCGTGCGATGGTTAACTTCTTCTTCAACTCTTGGAAACTCTTTTCACAAGCTTCATCCATTCGTACTTCTTTTCCTTCTTGAGCGGGTGGGTCATTGGTCCGATAGTTTTGAGAATCCTTCAATGAAGCGCTCGTAGTATCCACCATTCGAGAAAACTACGCACTTCGGTCATCGAGGTTGGTTGTTTCAACCCAACACCGTTTCTACTTTGGATGGGTCAACCGCGACTCCTCCAGCAGATCTGATATGTCCGAGAAATCGATCTCTTGAAGCCAAAATTCACACTTGCTGTACTTGGCATACACGGTGATGTTCTTTAAGCTTCTCCAGACCAAATGCGATGTTCAAACATGTTCTCATTAGTCTTGGAGTAGATTAAGATGTCGTCTATGAACACGACAACAAACTTATTCGGTATTCCATGAATACTTTGTTCATAAGGTTCATGAAGTAGGTGGCGCATTTGTCAAGCCAAACAACATAAGCGTGAACTCATACAAGCCATACAGGGTGGTAAAAGCTGTTTAGGGATGTCCTCATTTCGATCTTAACTCGATGATATCGACCTTAGGTCTATCTTGAGAACACTGTTGCTCTGACGGTTGGTCGAATAGATCATCAATGCGGGCAAGGATACTTATTCTTGATGGTCACCTCATTGAGGGCTCTGTAATCCACGCACAATCTGGCGGTGCCATCCTTTTCTTTACAAAAGTATGGCGAACCCAGGGGATGAGCTAGGTCTAATAAATCCTTTTTCCGTAATTCTTCCATTTGTACCTTAAGCTCTTCAAGCTCATCAACCGCCATCCTATATGGCCTCTTGGCAATTGGGGCTATTCACGGCTTTAGGTTGATCACAAACTCTATGTCTCGATGCCGTGGCATGCCGAGCAATTCTTCTGGAAAAACTTAGGGTAATCTTGAACTACAGGTGTTGTTTCGTGGTCACCTTCTCGAGGTTATGGATTGTGCGATCCAAACACGAGGAGCGGTCTACATTAACCTTTATTGTGGTGCCGGGTTTTTGGTGAGTACCACCTTCCTGTTGGCACAATCTATCATTCCTTGGTATCGGCCAACCAATCCATCCCTAGGATGATGTCCGAGTTTGGGATCAAGCACTAAGAGGTTTGCTAGGAATCGAATTTTCCATAGCAATCTGCTCTGGGACTTACTAAGATGGTAGTCAAGGGTCCCAGGTGAACTAAGTACCACGGGTTTCTTTAGCTTAAAGGTTGGCAACTTAAGCCTTTCAACAAATTTTCTTGATATGAAAGAATGCGAAGCTCGTAATCAAACAAAACTTGTCTGCATCGATTTAACAGAGAACGTACCCATTAGAACTCCCAGCAGCTTCTGAGCCTCCTCGGTGTGACATGGTTCACATGGCGCGATTTGGTGTCGAGGTAGATCTAGGTGCTTGCGGGGCTGATGGTTCTGCTGGAGCGATGTTTGACCTTGGTGGTGCGGCTCCCGAGTTGAACTTTGCGGGAGTGTTCGGCGTTGAGGGCATCGGTTGGCAAGTGTCCTCTCACCACAGTGGAAACAATGGAGATGATTTCTTTGGGTTGCTTGTTGCAGTCGTCGGCGGGACGAAGGATCGAAACCATTCCCATTGGTACGCTGGGTGGGGCTTGAGTTCCTTGTGGAGAAACTACTGGTGGCTTAAAAGATGAGCTGCGTGGAATCTTGACTTCGAGAGAAAGCCACCTTGCGGCTTCGGAATACCATCTTTCTCTTGCGCTAACTTCCGCAATCTTCTTCTCGTTTTCCGGCCAGAGGCTTTGTTGATCAAGTGGTGGAAGCTAGGGAAATCATGGAGGATAAGTCGACTTCTCATGTCTCCACGCATTCCTTCCACAAAGCGGTCTATCTTCTCTTCTCGCATCGCCACGCCACGGGAGCGAGCGAGCAAGTCAGTTAAACTTGGTTAGATATTCATTGATCGTCATTTGACCTTGCTTGAGAGTTCTAAACTCATTCTTCTTTAGCCTCATTGTACAAAGAGTACAAAGTTAGTCTGGCGATCTTGAACTCGTTCCAGAGATTGGCCGCCATGCGGGTGCGGTCTCGTCGGTGCATTTCAGCAATTGCTTCAACGATGGCGAGATCCTGCTGATCTCGATCGCGGATGCGATCGCTCGCTTTCTTCTTCTCCGCCATCTGGGCTTTCACCACCTTGAGCGGCGAGGTAGTTTTCCCACCTGCGCGGCGGCTCCTTTCAAGCGGTGAGTGGCAAAGTCCACCTTGTCTTCCTCGAGCATCGGGCTGGCGGAGCTTCTTCTCGTATCCCCGAGCCAATCTTACGCTTCGAGGTTCATCTGCGAGGCAAAGGTAAGAGGTCTTGTCTCGAGGAAATCGCCACCTTAGAGTGACGACCGTCGCTCACGCTTGTTGATTAGCGAGCAAGGCTTGAAGGATTTGGGCTTGTTGCTGCATAACTTGTGCCATTGTTGGATGCTCGGCGGTGGGGAGGTAGGTCTTGTCCACGACCACGACCATAGCCACGGCCTCTTCCACGACTGCGCGAAAGCACCACGGATTGGGCAGCAGCTCTCCTTGGTGCCATCTCAAGAAACACTAAGGCTTAGAACTAGAGAGGGGTATATGAGGGTTCACTGCCCTCTAAGGCACACACGTAAGAAAGAAAACAAATTGAACGAACAACACGAATGCGATACAAAGCCCGAATGGCTGCAATTCATTAATATTAGGGGTAAGTGTTACATGACTCCTAGGACACAGCATATAGGCCATGCAAAGCCATGACACGAGATACAAACACAACGCCTACAAAAGGTGGATAAAGAAAGTGCTTGCAACCAAAAGACTACCTAGCAAGCACTGCTAGTTAACCTAGCTATCGACTACTCCTCATGGGTGCTTACCACCGCAAGTGATACGATTACCGAGGATCGAAACGTGCGCGATGATGGTCGGCGAGCGAGAACGACTGAGGTGGCGCCCGCGGTCGAACTCGTCGAATCCAGGCGGCGGACTGGGGCTGCGTCCACGGCTGGACTCTCCAAGGCTGCGGTCGGTCGGCGGTGGACGCACTTTCTTGCGTGCCGTGAGCAGGGTGCGGGGTCCTCCAGGTGGAAAGCGTCGGCCTGGCACCGGGTTGCCGGGAACGACGACGGGTGCAGCAGAGAGTCGGGCAGCAGCAGAGCGGGGGCGGCGGCTGCGATGGCGGCTCGGCGGGCCAACTCGCAGCAGCGGCGGCGTCTCTCTCCCGCTCTACCTCGCGGTGAACTTCATCATCTCACGAACATGTTGTCGCGGAGGGTGTCGGAGTGCTCGTAGCTGCGGTGAGGAGGAATCGGCGCGTCCGATCTCGTCAACGGCGTTGGCGAGGCGATCGACAAGGCTGCGTGAGCCGGAGCCGATGTGACAGTGCGGGTCATCTGCCGGACGTGGCGGATCACCGGTAAAGCTCTCCCCCTGGAGAGTCGGATGGAAGCGAAGGCGAGCTCGGCAAAGGTCTCCATGCATCGCAAGCGACGCGGCAAGTCGTGCCACATCCTGGACAGCATCCAAAGCACGGCTCCTGGGGTGCTCAGCCTTGAAGGTGTGAGTATTGAACTCACCCTCCCTAGCATAGAGGAAAACCTCCATGCTCCAGGTCTCTCGGTCCAGAACACGAGTCATCAGGCCCATGAAGATAGGCGGATGGTAGTAACCAGATATCGCATTAGGCGGCGAAAAATCCCCACGAAGCCTCCGAGGTCTTCTCCGTGCGAGAAAAAGTCCCAAGAGCCAGCGAGCGACGGAGCAGCCATCTAAAATTTTGAAAACAAGAGGAAGTCAGTAACAGAATAAATCCAAGTGAAGTAGGATGAGTACAGAACTAGGAATGACAAGTAAGAGCAGTAGATACGCTATATTTTGGGCAAATGTTTTAGGGTTTTTAAAATTAAGACACAAGCCCTATGGCAACGACCAAACTAACCAAGGCTCCTCTGATCGTATGCTCGATACCTCACTGTTCGGACCGGATTTCGTAATCCAGAATCCTCTGTGAAAATACTGCGCTATTCCCTGGATCAGTAGATAGCGCTCACAGTACACATTACTGAATCATTTCATACATCGCATAGACCAAACCATTCATTAATACAAGCATTAGAGTTCAAATAGACCACGTCGGGTCGAGTTTACAATAGGGCCGATCAGGCCAAATGAGTTCATTACAAAATCTCGAGTACGTTAGCGGAAGCAAAAGGGGTAGAGCAAGTCTCTCCACAGTACAGCGGCGGGGTACTATGTGTCGACCGATATTAGCCAAAGGCTTGGATAATATAGGATGTACACGAGTACCAACGAGCCAACCGATCGAGGCGAGACTCGGACTCACTGAACTATGCTACTCTTCTTCATGTCCTTGCTCCTCGGCGCCCCGGTCCTCGTAGTAGACGTAGTCTCCATGATCCACGGGTTACGAGGGTTGGGGAAAGAGCGAGGATGAGCACAACTACAGTGCTCGCGAGCCAACACACAAGTATGCAACATTATACATGCAAGGCTTAACAAGGATGGCTCGGGTTCATTTATTTGCACAAAGCAATATTTTGAGTACCAATATTAGAAAGTCCTATCACTTAGCATTTTAACCAATTTGCATTTGTTAAAGAGATTACTTGTGCAATATTTGTAACAAAGAGAGGTTACCTCCACCTCATGCTTATTTTTGATAGCGGTTACATCCACCACTTAACATCAACTGGGTACATCCACCCGTGGAAAACCAAAACCAGGTCACAACGACCCATCACATTTTATCCCGCCCACAAGGTTTTATAAAGCAGAACTAACTCTTGTAAGTTCCCATGTCCGCCCATGACCGTAGGCACGGCTATTCGACGATTCATTACACTCTGCAGAGGTTGTACACTTTACCCACAAGAGACAATCATCGACATATACACATGTTTCCGTAGACATGTGAATCAAGGGGAGATCGTCACAAGGCCTTTACAATGCATCCACCAGTATTTGTTACACCCGCTAAGGTTTCACCCGAGAAGAGTTACGCTCACATAGACCGTCAACTCTTTCCCGGACCCTCTTGCGCCACACTGACTTACGCTCACATAGACCGTAAGTCGCACACCCCAACCCATAGCCACATAGGCTTATGGCGTAGCGGTCATCCGTGGTGCAACTCATACTAACGGATACAAATTATTTAGGCAGTCGACACCATTATGGACATGTGGTTGTCTGTTTTACATTAGGAGGTCATCACGAGATTAAGTCCTTAGGGACCATCTGGGCGGTTCATACCACATACAATCCACAAACCAACATTCCTTGGGCTGCATTAGCACCCACCAACATACCATCCACCATACCATCCGCCCAGATGTGATAAGCAATTCTTAGGGTTTTGAGAGATAGGAAAATACAACATCATAACCATCTCATCATTTACACCCAATGATCGCCCAAAATTATGTTCATTTCAAAGATGATGAATGGGGTAGATAATACCCGATACTTAAGCAAGGCTAGCATGGCGCTTAAGTATAGCCTAAAAACTAGTATTGTTACCATATATTTACTAGGGTGACAAGTGTTTAAGGCAATTCAATTATCAAGGGGTGGTGTATTAATAATTAAACATCAAATTGGCATTTAGCTACCTTAGGGTGTTTAACATACATTTGCATAAGGAAACTAAAGCATGCAATTTGATATTTTAACGGAACATAATTTGCATAAAATGTAGGTTCAATATGATCAAAGTGTTGACTCGCCTGGGTCTACGGCTAGATGATCTTGATATTCTTGAGCTTGATCGAAGTGGGGGTCTCCGGCTTCTCCGAACTCTACGCGATCGATCGTACCGGAAAAGAATCAAACGAGCAAACAAATTAAATAATTAACAAAAACTCATCAAATGAACTCCAAAAAGAACCAAACTAGCACCAAAAGAAAGGGCTTGATTTTAGGAATTTTTAGAAACAAACTTCACAATTTTTGGAGCTAAAATGAGGGAGAAATAAATAATTGAAGCTCTCTTTTGAAAATAAAAAGAAAAAGAAAGGAAAAACAACAACAAAAAGAAAAACTGAAAGTGGCCCACGGTGCCTTTCGGCTGGCGCTAAGCAACGGGCGGTGGCGCTCGCGCACGCGGCATGCGGCTGTGGGTGCGGCCTTGCCCAGCATGGAAGAGAGGAAAGGCGAGGGCTTCGGCCGAGAGAAAAGAAAGAGAGAGAGAGGCGGGGAAGCTAGGCGAGAGGAGAGGAGGAACAGGCGGCGGCGGCGTGCACGGAAGAAGGAGGGGGCTCGGCTCGGGGAAGCGGCGGCGGCGGCGGGAGGGCGGCGGCGATGGAGAGAGCGGCGGCGCTGGTGAAGAAGAGCTCGGGAGGCACGGCGTTGACGGCGAAGAAGGGGAGCGGGAGGCTCGGGCACGGCTACGGAGAGGAGGACGGCGGCGGCGAAGGTGAGTCCTCCAACTCCTTTGCTCTCTCTTTTCTTGCTCGGGAAGGGGAAGGAGCGCGGCTTTAAAGGCCGAGGCGGGCGCGACGACACGGCGGGAGTGCCGAGCGCGCGCGGGCGCGCGCGCAGCGAGCGGCGAGGGGATGGGACGGGTCGAGGCGCGTCGGCCGGCGTTGACGCGGCCGGCGGGCGAGGGCCGAGGCGAGCGAGGCATGGCGGCCGGGCTAGAGAGGCTAGGGTTAGGGGAGAAACGGGGAAGAACTCGGTGCTTTTGGGAATCGAATCTTGATCAATTTGGGAAGTTTTTGGGGTTTGCGTTCTTGAACTCTGAAGATTTTGCAAATCTACAATTTTGGATGTTACATGGTATTATCTGAAGAAAAATATTTGAAGCGGTATCCACTGGTCGGCAACCTTTGGAGTAGTATAGTATGAATTATCCCTAAAATTAAACATGAGATTGAGAACTTCAATCCTATTCGTCCAATCATATTTTTTTTGATGAGCATGACGCTCTGGGTGACTTCATCACAGAGCTCTGGTTTACTCTTCTCCTAGCATGGTCTGAGGATCTTGTCCACTCCATATAGAGGTAGGTGATATTAAGTACTGACCTACCACACCAGAGGTGAAATAACCCAAAAATTCAGGATTTCAAAATTTTTTGAATCTTTTGTTTGAATTCAAAAACTTGCCAAATTCGGCAAGTTTCTTTTCCTTTCCACTTTCCCATTTCGGCAACCCCGTTTTCCTCAGCCGACGGCGCCTTCTTCTCCCGGGCGTCTCCCCCTCCTTCCTCCTCAGCACAGCGCTGCCCCGAGCCGCTTCGGCGCCGCCACTCTTGACCGACGACCGCCAGCACACACCTCCAGCGTCTTCTACCGCCTTCGCTGCCGCCACCTCACCCCGCCACCCTCTCTCTCCCGGCGCCGCCTCTCTTCCCCGCCAAACATTGCCGCGCACGCGTCGCCACCTTTGCCGCGCCCGATTCCTACTCCCACCGCCTCAACCTCGCCCTATAAGAGGTCCTCGAAGAGCAGCCTTCATCGCCTTTCCCCCTCCGCCACCTCCCCTTCACTCCTTCCTCTTCGGAGCCGGCGCATCTTGAAGAAATCGCGCCGCCACTGTTCTTCTTCTTCGTCGAGCCGACGCCGATTCTCCACCTCCGTCCGCCCAACCTCCCAATCAAGCCCACGGTAAGCTCCTCCTCGTCGCCGCCTACCTTTCCCCCACCATCTCCCACCCTCAAACCCATCGGAGCCTCACCGGCGCCGCTTCTCCCCACCGCCTCCTTCACGGCCACCGACGCCCCGCCACCACAGACCTCCTTAAGCTCCACCGACACCACCTTTGGCTTCCCCTTGTTCCACTGTTGCTCGAGCGCCCCTCCTTTTGGCCGGAGCGTGGCCGGAGCGCCGCCGCGCCGCTCCCCTGTCTCGGCCGGCCGCCACCTCCGCCGCCACCCCATTACCGCACCACCACCACCCGTTCAAAGCCCAAAAATGGGTTCACCTCACCTCCCTGATGCTCCCCGCACCACTCACCCTCACCGCCGACCACCACCGCTGCCGCTAGCGCCGCCGCCGCCGGCTCGGTTGAGCTGAGCGCGCTTTGGCCTTTCGGCCGAGCGCAGCTCCAAGCCAACCGAGGCTGGGCCTCTCAAGGCAAGCTAGTGGTGGGCGTCAAGACGCGATGAATGGGCTTAGCCCATTACTGTTCATATCTTTAGGTCTGTTACTATTCATTGCACAGTAAAATATTTACTGTTCATGACCCGAAAACAGTAAATTACTGTTCATTCAAGACACTGTTCCAAATTCAGAAAAATGAACAGTAAACCCTAGTTACTGTTCATCACCTGAAAAATAGTCCGCCGCTATTCTTTTCAGCTAAATACAATGATTTCCAATCACCGACCACCCCAGCCTTTATTTATGGATAGTAAAATACGTACTATTCATTATCCAGTCCTATTTTCGCCGAAACCCTAATTTGACATTACATGTCAAATTTGACCGCCTTAAACCCCGAAAATCCCTTTCACTGTCTATTCTATTAAATCGACCCAAACACTAGCCACTGCACAGTAAACCCTAATTACTGTTCATTACCCGAAAATGGTTTATGCTATTCATCCCTATCCGAAAACAGTAGACCATACCTACTATTCATCTCAAACCAGAAATACTAATTCCAGTCATTATTCACTGATCCATTGTCATACATGAATAGTAAAATAATACTATTCATTATTTGACACCTCTCCCGCCCAAAACCCTAATTAGACACTTTATACTCTTTTCGACTGTTTCGAGTCCGTGAATCCAAAACTTAACTCCGTTCAGTCCAAACCAGTACCAGATAAATCTCCAGCATCCCACACACTACCTTTCTTTATGATTCTATATCCATTTACAATATTTTTGTTGTACTTGGATCCAAATTTCAGCTCCATTCGATCCATTTAAACACCAAATAATCTCCACCACTCCACACCACCTTTCTTTGTGTTTCTTTTCTGTTTTTATTTGCTTGCATGTTGTTCCCAGCTCATTCCTTGTCGAGCCGGATTTTTATTTGAATTGTTTTATTGTACTGTTTCGCCCTAGATCACGACTTTGACGATTAGACTCCGGAAGACGCCGGACAAGATCAAGATCAAGAAGACTTTGTGCAAGAAGGCAAGTCGCATTCTTTGATCATTTTGAACCCACATTTCATACATGTATTTATTACTTTCATTACTGTATTTGCGCCAATTACTTTAAAGTATCGAAATAATATTTTAGAATGCCATGACAATTAGATAAATCCTAAGCACCCCACAGACAAACCCACCCAACTTTTGTAGGCCATATTCACCTTGACAAGCTTAGCCCACATAAAATATTATCTATACAAGGTAACTTTATCACCAAAAATGTGATCATCAATCAAAAACAAGTATTGGCTTTAGGCCAGTATGTTTTGGGGAGAGTTGAGGATTGTCCAGGAAGTTGGAGAACCCAATATACTCGGTTGAAAGTGAGTCATCAGTGAGATCCCGAGGTGGACACTCACGAGTTGGTGGTGTGCCATCGCTCACTGGATGACCGGTAAGGACAAGAACCTTGTGCCAAGTGACAGACACAGAAACCGCTCAACCACATGCGTGGTCATTCCTCCCTAGCCTAGTACACTGCTCATCCAATTGAATATCTGTGGGAGCACTGGTATGGACCATCAGCCTCGGGTTACGAATTCCACACCTCGTTGGTGGTCTCCCGAGCGGTATGGATAGCGACCTACAGTGTAGAGACTAGAAAGGTTGAGCAGTGAAAAGGCTTTGTTATCTCAGCTCAGTCGCACGCTAACGTGTTGCGTGTTTATAGCTTGACAGTATGAGCTTGAGATATCATGTGGGTAAAGTTGGGCAACTCTGCAGAGTGATTAATCAAAGGTATTCGAATACACCGTGCTTCCGGTTAATGAAGCTGTGTTCATGGGTGATTCCAATATACAAGGCATAAGTAGAGTTTTGAGATGTTAAGTTGGTAATTGAGATGTTGATAAACCCCTGATGCTATTACTTATTATTGTTTTACTGTTTTATAAATTGTTTTAAATGCAAAGTGCATCCACATATGCCAGGTATGGTAAACCCTAACCATCCATTGAACTCCTTGCATGTAATTATTTAGCATTTCCATGCGGCTTGTTGAGTACGGTGGTAGTACTCATTCTTGCAATTTGCAAAACATCTACAGAAGAGAATCCTGGTGAGCAAGATTTTGGTGGACCCCAAGAAGGCAACGACTACTATTACTAGGTCTCGACTGCGCTCAGGCGTACCTGTGGTTTGAAGTTCTTTTGTCTTGTATTATATTTAACTTTGGGTTTGGATGCCCGCGTCAGGTCAAAACAGGTTGTTAAACCTTAGTTTTGTTTAATAAAGTCCGCTTTGTTGCATCCTAAGCTTGCTTGAGATACTATTTGCCATGAATTGTACATCCCTGGCGGTTGCGAATGGTTTATGATCCCAGAATCGGGGTGTGACAAGAGGAACCTATACTTGTCTATAAGTTTGGTGCTTGAATTACGGTGAGTGAGCGAAAATCATTTCTTTGTTAAGAGAGGTAGTGACCGCAATGTCGGCGAGTGAAAGGAAGGCGGCGTGCGCCACGGGAGGAAGCGGATACATTGCCTCGGCACTCGTCAAGATTCTTTGGAGAACGGTATCTTGTCAAGGCGCAGTTAGAAACCCGGTTCGATTCTTATTTCTTTCCAATTTTATGTTTTTGCGATCTTCCTTTCATCGAGCGGTGAAATCTTCTGGTTCTTCGTAATGGACGGTGAAACATGTTTTTTAGTTTATGCTTTGTGTTCTCTTTGGTAAGTTCAACCGTGAAATATGCTTAGCTAAATCATGTAGAAAAGAAAGAATCCTAAGACAATCCAATTTTGAGGTAATGGAAGTTGCATCTCCACGTACTTTCACTTATCTTGGAATTTCTGCAACTTGTTCGATCCTTTAAGACGATGATAAGAATTAACTTTTGGTTTCGCCTCTGAATATTCTACAATTTCTATGTAGATGACATGGAGAAGAACTCCACCTCAAGAACTTGCAAGCACTTGGCCCTTAGAGATCCTCCGCGCGACTTGGATGAACAAGGCGACCGATGAAGCGCTTCTTGGCCGCGATTATGCCTTCCTCGTCGCGCTCAGGTGAACCTCGAGTCGAGAATCTCGAGGTGAATAGTCATCTCCGCCAAATTTCGCTTTTATTAACATCACTCTTGTTTGTCATCGGTGGTGGTCTAATAGTTGGGACGCAATTTTCACGTTGTCGCCACTCGACAATTGTCTGAATATATAAGCATTTTTCAAGTATTTTAATCCGAAATTTGCTAGATAAAACATGAAAATAACTATAACTAAGAACACTATAGTTATACTAGATTCTACAAGAACGAAGCTAGCATTCCTATCTCGTTGTTCATAACAATAACAGAAAATAAAACTAAGTAAACGACAAACGCGAGATAGGCATACCCGGATCTTTCGGTGGAAGGAGTAGAAGAAGTAGAAGCGAGAGTCTTGGTGAGGTCGTCGTTAGTCATGGCGAGTGGACGCCGTGGTAGTAGTTGTTCGGCTTGATGTAGATGTAGCAGAAACTTCGTGGATGTTGTGGTAGTAGTCGTGCAGATGCACGTGAGAAAAGGATGAAGCGAGCAATGCGCTAACGCTCCCAAAAACCTTATTCGTCCTCGCCGTGCAAGCCTTCGAGGACGGGGTTTTGAGGTTCGCTCTCGGTGCGGCCGTACGTGCCTCGCGGGATGGAGATCGCCGAGACAACGAACAAAGCGTGATTCTCAGATTGTGGAAGTGGAAAACTTGGGAACCGTAACTCGATTTCTCTTAAATAGCCAAAAGAAAGGAGTCAAAGGCCAGCTTGTCATTGATTGGCGAATCGAAAGCCAACAGCTTGGAATCCGAAAGACCAAAGGTTGCCATTGATTCGCCATCGTAATCAAACCTTTTAATAGCCAAAAATAAAGAGATCAAGACCAAAGGTCACCATCAATTACGAGTCGCTGCATTTCGATTTTCGAATAGATAAAGAAAATCGCGCTCGCACTGACACGCTGTGTGTGCCTGCGCACACGCACACGCACGCACGCACTGCATTACGCACACGCACACGCACACACACACACACACACACACGCACGCATCGCATCGCATCAGATCGCGACGACACACGGCACGGCTCGGCGAGGCAGCGAGCAAGCGTGTGTTGGCTCTTTCCAATTCCACAATAGGGCTACCATGTTCCACCTTATAAAGTGGTGTAACTCCCTTCATCCGTCCATATGGGACTAAATAAATATGCACATGCACATGGGCCTTTGAGATTTACCAGAATTAATTAGAATATAATATTTGGGCCTAGCCTCAGATTAATTCCAACAATCCCCACTGCATCCCAATGGCACATGTCGATGCCTTGATCCACGATATTGTTTTTAATATACCGTTGTTTTGATGGAGACCGGTTAAAGTTGAACATCCACCTAGAATGGTTACACTTATCCACAATCGCACAATGGACTAAGCCTTGAATTGACATTTTGTGTGAATAAGTTTTACTTAAGTCCTTAATCGATACTAGGTCGCCAGCATCCCCGCTGGTTGGAGCATATAAGTCATACTCGACCTATTCATGAGCTTCCTAGAAATTACCCTATTTCATAGACTGTGACTAGCAGTCGGGCTCATATAGGTGTGTTCTTCCAAGACTGCTCTGAGGATAGCATCTTTGCTTTAATAAGCCACAGAACACATTAAGATAAAAATCAACCTGCCATACAGATTTAGGAGAGAATTGCATCTCCAATGGAGTGGGTCTATAAGGTACTCTCCTCTCAGTTAACCAATAGCTTGTTTCGCCAATCCTACTTCACGGGATCTCCGATCATATAGGATGGGTTACCACTATGGTATAACTCACGTGGGTCTCAAACCCATCTCCCTCGATGCATTGTCTATCACATTTCGTGATAAACCCTTTGTGAAGGGATCTGGCAGATTCTTAGCTGTTTGGATATAATCCAAAGCTATTACTCCGGAGTTTCTCATTTTTCCGATGCACTTGATCTTCTCTTCACATGTCTTGATGCCTTCATATTATCCTTAGAATCGTTTCACTTTGACAATCACACCGATTGTCACGATTCATTAGAATAGCCTGCACGGTTTTTCAACCACCGCAAATCCATCAAGAGCTCACGAAGCCATTCGGCTTCAACGATGGCGATATCTAATCTTGTGAGTTCGCTTCCATTGTTGACCTCGTTAAGATGGTGCGCTTGCAAGACTTCCATGAAACAGCGCCACCTCCAAGTGTGAAGACATATCCACTTGTGGCCTTAATCTCATCAAAGATCGATATCCGGTTTGAATCGCTATAACCTCTAGTACCCTAGGGTACCCGGTATAGTGAATGCCATAACTCATATTACCCTTTAGATAGCGCATTACCCTCTCAAGAGCATGCCAATGATCATCTCCGGATTAGAAACAACCGGCTTAGTTTGCTCACAAACAAACGAGATGTCGCCCTTTGTACCGCTAGCTAAATACATAAGTGAACCAATTATCCGAGAATATCTCAATTGGTCTCTCGGCTATTCTCCGATTCTTCCTAAGCAACACGCTAGGATCATAAGGTGTTGGAGAAGGTTTGCATCGCTATAACCAAAACGACTCGTAACCTTTTCCACATAATGAGATTGCAACAATGTAATTCCACCATCATCACCTCTCAACGACTTGATGTTCAAGATAACATCGCCTACTCCTGGATCTTTCATCTCAAAATTCGAGACAAGAAATTCTTGACCTCCTTAATCACATTAAGGTTGGTCCCAAAGATCGATATGTCATCAACATACGAGATATAGAATGACTCCTCGCCCCACCATGGCGATAATACACACATCTGTCAGCTTCATTCACAATAAAGCCTGCAGATGTTAAGGTTTTGTCGAACTTTTCATGCCACTGCTTAGGTGCTTGTTTAAGACCATACAAAGATTTCAATAACTTGCACACCTTTCCTTCTTGACCATTTACTACAAATCCATCTGGCTGTTCCATGTAAATTTCCTCGTCCAACTCTCCATTTAGAAAAGCCGTCTTAACGTCCATCTGATGAACGAGAAGACCGTGTGAGGCAGCCAGAGATAGTAGTACTCGAATAGTGGTCAATCTAGCCACAGGTGAATAAGTATCAAAGAAATCTTCGCCTTCCTTTTGGGTATAACCCTTGGCCACAAGCCGTGCCTTATACTTCTCGATAGTACCATCAGGCCTAAGCTTCTTTTTGAACACCCACTTACATCCTACAGGTTTACAACCATAAGGACGCTCAGTGATCTCCCAAGTTCCATTAGAGATAATGGAATCCATTTCACTACGGACAGCTTCCTTCCAGTATTCTGCATCTGGAGAAGCATACGCTTCAGAAATGGTACTTGGAGTATCATCCACAAGGTACACAATGAAATCAGGACCAAAAGACTTTGCAGTCCTTTGTCTTTTACTCTTCCTCAGAGTTTCATTGTCTTCCTCCTCAGGAATTTGCTCAGGGGTTTGCTCAAAATATTCCATTGGAATGGCAGGTTCAGGAGTTGTATCAGGCTCCTGACTCGATGAATTAGTCATATCTTTCATTGGAAAAATATCTTCAAAAAATGTAGCATCTCTGGACTCCATAATTGTACCGACAAGTACGTCGGTACTCAGATTTCACCACTAGAAATCTATATCCAACGCTATGGTGAGCATAGCCTAGAAAGACGCAATCCACGCTTTTGGTCCAAGCTTACGCTTTTTGAAATTGGCACGTTGACTTTCGCCAAACAACCCCAAGTGCGCAAGTATGAAAGTGATAGTCTTTTCTTCTCCCATTGTTCAAATGGAGTTATCTCTTTATTCTTTGTGGGAACCCTATTTAGGACATGACATGAAGTCAATATAGCCTCCCCACCATGCCTTGGAAAGACCCATTGTGTCTAACATGGCGTTAACCAAATCGCTAGAGTACGGTTCTTTCTTTGGCAACCCCATTTGACTGGGTGAATAGGAGGCGTCCTCTCATGGATTATACCATGTTCCTCACGAATAAATTGAACTCATTAGAAAAGTACTGCGCATACGATCGGACCTAACCCTTTTGATTTTCTTTTCAAGTTGGTTCTCACACGCTTTATAGATTTTAAAGTAGTGAAAAGCTTCATCTTTAGTTTTTAAAAGATACACATAGCGTAACCTAGTGGAGTCATCAATCAAAGTCATGAAATATCTCTTACCACCTTTGTCAACACACCATTCATCTCGCATGATCTGAATGTATGAGTTCTAATGGTGCCAAGTTTCTTTCCTCCGCGCCTTGTGAGGCTTACGAGGTCGCTTTGATTGCACACAAACTTGACACTTAGAGCCTTTGGCAAAGATGAATTTGGGATTAACTCTAAAGCGGCTAACGCGTCATGCAACCAAAATTTATGTGACAAAGTCGTGAATGCCAAATAGTAGTCTCATTACCACCAAAATATGGTTCACAACATTAGTACATAAATCTGAAAGAGATAGGCTGAACAAGCCTCCGCACACATAGCCTTTACCAACAAATTGTCCACACTTGGACATTACAAATTTATTGGATTCAAATACCGTCTAAAGCCATCTCTACAAAGAAGAGATCCGCTCACGAGATTCTTATTGATAGATGGCACATGATGCACGTTCTTGATTGCACAATCTTCCCAAGTAAACTTCAGATCGACCGTACCAACACCATGAACGATGGCATGTGACCCGTTCCCCATTAGAACGGCTGAATCCCGAGTGACTGTAAGAAGAGAACAATGAAATATCAGCACACACATGTATATTAGCACGGTGTCTATCCACCAATTCCAGATTGACATACGGAAAGAACAGTTGGTAAATTACCATACCCGATGTTCCGCCTCAAGAGTACCAATAACAACATTAGCGGACTTAGAATTCGCCCTTGCCGATTCTTCCCACCCTTGCGTTGATCGCAATCCTTGGCCCAATGACCATGTTCGCCACACACAAAGCAAGGACTATCCTTTGTGTTCTTCTTCTTCTTCTTGAAGCTAGTTGTTTGTGCGATCTTGTTCTTGCCTTTGAACTTTTGAGCTTGGCCATTCTTTTCGTACCACATTGGCACTAGAATGTCCCTCATTACCTCGATGTGTGTATCTTTTGCCTCGCCTTCTCTTCAACATCAAGAGACCCGATGAGATTTTCAACAGAAAACTCTTGTCTCTTGTGTTTGTGAAGTAGCAAAATTCCTCCAAGAATGAGGAAGCTTGGCAATAATGCCTCCCGCGACAAACTTGTCCAGTAACACACATTTGAAATGCTCTAGTTCTTTGGCCATGGATTGTATCTCATGAGCTCGCCAACTACTGAACGCCATCAACCATTCTATAGTCATGGTATTGCTCCATAAGATACAATTCATCGCCGCATCCGAAACCCCAAATTTGGCCTCGAGTGCATCCCACATCTCTTTCCCATTTGTGATCACCATGTATGCATCAACTAACTTCTCACCAAGAACACTAACCACGTCACCTTTGAAAAGGTTATCGCACCTCGAACGCTTGCTCTGCTCGAGTAAGTGTTCCTTCAGCTTGCCTTTTGCCACATGGAAAACGCTCATGGCGGTTAGCTGAGTACCATCTTGGTGCGCCACCTCTTGTAATTTGCACCATCGAATTCATGGGGTTTGAGCGCGGCAGCAAAGCCAGTTGTCGAAAAATGCCTAAAGTAAGGTTTTTGGATTGCTGAATATATAAGCATTTTTCGAAGTATTTTAATCCAGAAATTTGCTAGATAAAACATGAAAATAACTATAACTAAGAACACTATAGTTATACTAGATTCTACAAAACGAAGCTAGCATTCCTATCTCGATGTTCATAACAATAATGAAAATAAAACTAAGTAAACGACAAACGCGAGATAGGCATACCCAGATCTTTCAGTGGAAGGAGTAGAAGAAGTAGAAGCAGGAGTCTTGGTGAGGTCGTCGTTAGTCATGGCGTAGTGGACGTCGTGGTAGTAGTTGTTCAGTTGATGTAGATGTAGCAGGAAACTTCGTGGATGTTGTGGTAGTAGTCGTGCGGATGCGGTGAGAAAGGATGAAGCGAGCGATCGCGCGAACGCTCCCAAAACCTTATTCGTCCTCGCCGTGCAAGCCTTCGAGGACGGGTTCCGAGGAACTGCTCTCCGTGCGACCGTACACGTGCCTCGCCGGGATGGAGATCGCCAGAGACAACGAACAAACTGTGATTCTGTATTGTGGAAGTGGAAAACTTGGGAACCAGAACCAGTACTCTCAGTTTCTCTTAAATAGCCAAAAGAAAGGAGTCCAAAGGCCAACAGTTGCCATTGATTCGGCAGAATCGAAAAGCCAACAGTTGGAATCCGAAAGACCAAAGGTTGCCATTGATTCGCCATCAGAACTGAAACCTTTTAATAGCCAAAAATAAAGAGACTGAAGACCAAAGGTCACCATCAATTACGAGTCAGTGCATTTCGATTTTCGAATAGATAAAGAAAATCGCGCCGCTTTGACACGCGCTGTACGCGACACGCATCGCATCGCACCGCACCGCTTCGCGAGGCGCAGCGAGCTTGCGTGTGTTGGCTCTTTCCAATTCCACAATAGGGCTACCATGTTCCACCTTATAAAGTGGTGTAACTCCCTTCATCCGTCCATATGGGACTAAACAGTCATGCACATGCACATGGGCCTTTGAGATTTACCAGGAATTAATTAGAATATAATATTTGGGCCTAGCCCAGATTAATTCCAACAAATTGTTCGCGGTGGTAAAAATACCGTGCTTGCTTGCTATGGCGACGACGAGAAAGAACCGATTGAAGCCGGTGTCAAGGAACTCTCAACGTCATGAGGTCGTGCGTGAAAGCGGGACGGTGAAGCGCGTGATCGACATCGTCGGATGCCGCATCTCCGACGGCCGCGCAAGGCGGCGGCCATGTGTTGGACGAGGATTCTGGTCCGACGTCGAGTACGAGAACCGAGAAGCTACCAACTTGGGTACAAATATATGTTCGTCGGTCTCGGCCAAAGATTTCTTGATGAAAATACGACGGCATGACGCTAGTATGTTCCGTGTTTGCGAGGATACGCGATCTCAAAGGTGCTTTAGAGAAGGAAGCATGCAAATTTGCACAGAGAACAACATCACTGGTCACCGTGTTCCTCGTGTTCACCTTGGTGCAGCACATTTCAAAGGCCAAAACAAGCGTCCTCGTTACCCGTCCTTGTTATCCGTGAGAAGCACAAGCGCCGGGCATCGTTTTTTCTTGAGACTTACCAACCGAAAGATGCGCAAACAAGTTCGAACTTTAATTCGGTGTTCTTTTCATCTCTTACGCTACAACTCGGAGGCTTGATCGATGATATGCATGGTGTATGTGTATATATTTCGAGCGATGAGACGCACTCAACCTCCCGAAGGCTTGCAGCGGTCTCGATGCATCGTGTCGATAGTTCACATCGACGATCTCTGCCGTGCCGAGTTGTTTGTCGCCGAGAACGAAGTCTTCGTCGGGAGGTACACTGCTGCGATCACAACACCACCATTCGCAGCTTGCGTTTCTTCGCGAGAAGTACCCACAGACAACGCCAAAACCGATTGGTACGAATTGGCTACCGAACTTGTGCATCGCGAGTTTTGACACTCGTGCATTGACGAGCGAGTTTACGACGTTTGCGGCTTTGGCGCTACCCGAGAAGCCTAGAGTCCGCGTTTCGCCCGAGAAGCTCGTCGGGGAAGGGTTCGAGTTCAAGTATGTCGGACCGGATTTTCTAATCCGAATCCTCGTGAAATCTTGTGCTATTCCCTGGATCGATAGCTAGCACTCACGATACATCATCGAATCAAATCATACATGGCGTAAAACCATACCATTCATTAATTAACACAACAGAGTTTACATAGATCTGCGTGGTGGGGTTTACAATAGGGCGAGCAGGCCAAATTGATTACATTACTGAATACGAATACTGTAGCGGAAGCAAAGGGGTGAGCACATCTCTCCACGAAGCAAGCGATCGGGAAACCGTGCAGCGTCCGATATTAACCAAGACTTGGATAATAGTGGATGCACGCAAGCACCGACGAGTCAAGCGGATCAGGCGAGACTAGAACAACTAAAGACTACACTACGCTTCATCGTCTCCTAGACCTCCAACTTCCGGATCCTCGTAGTAGTCGTAATCTCCCGAATTTCCTGCTTCTGAGGGTTTTGAGGGAAAGAGCGAGAATGAGCACAACTTCCGTGCTCATGAGCCAATACACAATGCAGTAATATACATGCAAGGCTTAACAAGGATGGCTCGGGTTCTTTTATTTGCTAAAGCAAGGTTTTCAAATATCATAATTACAAATTCCTAGCACTTAGCGTTTTTAACAAATTGTATTTTATTCAAGGGAGTAGTTGTGCAATAGTTAATAACAGCAGAGGTTCCTCCCGGAAACTCTACTGATGCTTAATTTGATTGGAGCTACCTCAATTATTAAACATGAGTCCGAAACTCGGGAAAAATCCAATCTCGTGGCTAGGTGAGCCCACCACATTTTTATATCACCCACAATAGTTTTTGAAATAGAACTAACTCAAGTTAAGTTCTCATGTCCGCCTTTGACCGTAGGCACGGCTATTCGAATAGTTTATTACACTCTGCAGAGGTTGTACACTTTACCCACAAGAGACAATCATCTTGACATGTACACATGTTTCCGTAGACATGTGAGTCAAGGGGAGATCATCACAAGGCCTTTACAATGCATCCAGCAGTATTAGTTACACCCGCTAAGGTTTCGTCTTCGAAGGGTTACGTCTGTTTAGATCTGTTAACCCTTACCTAGACCCCCTCTTGCGCCCTCTTAACGACTTACGTCGTGCGCCCCGACACCCTTCGCCACAGAGGCTTACGGTGTCGCAGGACATCTACCTGGTGCAACTCGCACTGAGGGATACAAATTATTTAGCCAGGTTGTGTTTTACAGACTTCTGGTTGCACTTGTTGTACACGGGAGGTCATGACAAGATTATGTCCTTAGGGTTGTCAGGCGGTTCATTCCACATTCCAATCCACAAACGCAGTCCTTGGGCTACATTAGCACCCTTTGTCACACCATTCTTCTTACCGCCCACCCAAAGTAGGTAATAGCAAGTTTAGGGTTTTGAGGAGTAAAACCAATTTACCATATTTATCACGATCATGGACCACCAATGACCGCCCAAACCATTTTCATGTTTGAAGAGATGATGATTGGAACATTTTAATGTCCCAAAGATTTAAGCAAGACTAGCATGTCGCTAAGTACGACCTATAACTAGTATTACCATACGATTACTAGGGTGACAATGGTTAATGGATTCAAGTTGTCAAGGATGGCATAATAATTAATTATTCATCAAATGGGTATTTAACTACCTTAAGCTTTAAGATACATTTGTTTAAAGAATTAAAGCATGTAATTTGCTATTTTAAAAGAATATAATTTGCATAAAATATAGGCTCAATATGATCAAAGTATTGACTCGCCTGGGATATAGGCTAGAGGATCTTGATAACCTTGGGCTTGATCAACTTGGGGATCTCCGGCGTCTTCAAATCCTAGTCGGACGAACGTACCAGAAAAAGACACAAATAAGCAAAAAGAGCAATTAAATACAAATGAACAGCAAATAAACTCTAAATTGAACAAGACCTATGCCATTAGCAAGATCTTGAATTAACAAATTTTTAGAAATTTATTTTACAATTTTTGGAGTTGAAATGGGGGAGATACTAATTTTTGAAGTCTAACTTTTGAATTAAAATAGAAAAGGAAAATAAAATCAATCAAAAAAAGAAAAACGGCCAGTGGCCCAAGGTCACAAATTGGCCCGGCCCACGGCCTTGGGCCAAAGCAGCGCCGAGCGCGCGCCCAGCGAGGGAGCGCGCTGCCAGGCTCGCCCAGCGGAAGAAAAGGAGGGGGGTGGGCGGCTCGGGTGGTCGAGAAAGGGGATGGGGCGGCGGCGCGCGCGGAGGAAGGAGGAAGGGACGACGGCGACACGACGCGAGGGGAGGAGCGGAGCTCGAGGGAAGCGGCGCGGGAGCTCACCACGCGACGGCGACCGGGGCGGCAGCGGTGGCGGCGGTGGCAACGGGAGGTAAGGGCTCCGACCTTCTCCTTCCTCTTCTCTCTACCTCTTCTTCCTTCTTGGTTCTTTGCTTTGGGGTGAAATGGGGAGGCGCTGGTTTTAAAGCCGAGAGGGCTCGGGAGAAGGGGGTCCGGCGAGGAGAAGGACGAGCGTGCGGCGGCTCCGGGTGCGCGTGCGCACGGAGGGGATGATGGCGGGGAGGCGTGCGGGAGAGCACTGGTCGGCGAGGACGGCGAGGACGGCCGCGACGGGACGACGCGAAGGGGGGGGGTCCGGGCAGGGGGGTTGACGGGAGGGAAGAGGGAGGGGGGTCCGGCGAGGTTGACCCGGGGAAAGGGGGGAAAAGGGGCGCTACAAAGTACAAGAACCTGGATGAGATATTCGACGACGTCGTCAAGTACGGCAAGGCCTTGGGGATTCTACCGTACTGATGTTCGTCTACTACACCGATCAGCGATCGGAACCAAACAATGTGCTTGCAAATAAGTATGTGCTAGTGATATGCCGAACTCTGTGGTATCTTCCAAAACTAAAAAAAAAAAAAACTATATACAACACCCAAACAGGCCCTAAATGTTCTCTAAACAATGGTTGTGTCTGCTAAGATTTTGAGATCAACAAGTTTGGAAGGTTGTCACGTTAATATGTTCAAGTTGCCAAAGTTTTCATATCTGTAGAAAGAGAAGTTATTTGTGTCTAAAAAGTACATTTGCTTCTATAATGCTCTTAAATGGAGGATTTTGCTAGAGCGCGCTGTCAAGGAAAATAAGAGTTCAGTCCGCAGATCTTGATGCATTACTTTATAGAAGAAAGCTAATGGGAAACAGCCAATGAAAGACGTCAAATAAATAAGGGAAAAGAATTCCGGCCTGCCGGATTCGAACCAGCGACCTAAGGATTTATCTGCATCAAACTACAGTCCTTCATTCTACCGACTGAGGAAAGGTCGGCTTTTGAGGACAGATGAAAGTATGAAACGAATGCCATAGCTATATGTTCAGAAAACAACACGACAAAAGGTTTTTCCTCTTCGAAGTACACAGTAGCGGGCTGCAATCGTGAAGGACAACCTATTACTCGAGGTCATCTATCTTTGATCTTCGCTAACCAAAGATAAACAGGTATTGATGGAACCTTATCATGTACACCTGTCACTACTTTTCATGTCATATAAAAATAACTCATACCTAGGCTGTAATATTTATATACTTCTTCCTCTTTCTCCTCTTCTCTTATCTGTTATCATTATCAAAAATCTTATATGACAAGGGAAATCTTACGTGGCAAATGTCATTTCATTGCACTGGCCCTCGTAACTCGATGAACCCATCAAGTGAGAACCGACCAGGCAACTAAACACGAAGAGCAAGCGTGTAACTGCGGTTCCCGTCTGACCCTGCTGATTTCCTGACACAATGCATGGAGACCTGGCTGCTGCGTTCGGCCAGCTGAGCCCACATGTCAACCGGGAGCACCGTACGTGGAAAGGCAGTCTCTGCGAAAGCGCAACACACCAACGCCTTGGCACCACGCAACGCCAGGCCTCTGCTGACTGACGAGCAATGTGGTTCTGCAGGGACAGAAGAAAAGTAAAGCTGCGACAAATAAAAGAAATCAATAGACAATTGCAGCTGATTAGGCCGCTGAATCCGATGAGTAAATCCATTCGGACAGATTAAGCAGAGAACAAGGGCCGGCCCGTGCCCCCTTCACCAGCCCAAGCACGAGTTTCACGCCTCCATGCTGTTTGGATCATGACCAGGAATCAGGATCCAGGATGACAACATATCTAGTTCAGAACTTCAGGGTGATCTACAAGTTACTTCTAGACAGCATTTGCGACAGTCCGATACTCAGCCTCAACGCTCGAGTGAGACACCGTGTGCTGGCTCTTGGAGGAACACGAGACAAGATTGTTGTCGAGAAATATCCCGTAGCTAGAAGTGGATTTCCGGGTGTCGGGACAGCCGGCCCAGTCGGCATCGGTGTAGGCGGTGAGGGAGGCCGGCGAAGTCTGATGGAGCTGCAAACCATGGTTGACGGTGCCTTTGAGGTAGCGAAGAATACGCTTTAGAAGATTGGCATGCGGCTCACGGGGATCATGCATGTGGAGGGCGCCTGCTATACCGCGTACGCAATGTCGGGACGTGTAAACGTCAGGTACTGTAGAGCGCCAGCGATGTTGCGGTAGTCAGTGGGGTTCGCCACTGGGTCGCCTGTGGATGGCAGCTTGGAGGAGGTGTCCACGAGTGTGCTGCACAACGTGCAGTTAGACATGCCGGCACGGGCAAGAGTGTCCTCGGTGTACAGTTAGACATGCCGGCACGGGCAAGAGTGTCCTCGGTGTACTGACGCTGGGAGAGGAAGAACCCAGTGTTGATGCGCTGCACGGAGACACCCAGGAAGAAGTGAAGATCGCCCAGGTCCTTGAGTGAGAATTCGCTATGGAGCGAGGAAATCACCTGGCGAAGTAGCTTGAGCGAGGAGGCGGTGAGAACGATGTCATCCATGTACAGTAGTAGATAGACTGTATCCACGCCACGCCAGTTGATGAACAATGGCGGATCAGCCTTGGAGGCGACGAACCCCAAAGACACGAGATAGGTCGCAAAGCGACTGAACCAAGCCCACAAGGCCTGCTTGAGGCCGTAGAGTGACCTGTTTGGACAACAAACGTGAGAGGCATGCTCAGTGTCGACAAAACCGAAGGGCTGCTTGCAGTAAGTGGTTTCGGCGAGCGTGCCATTCAGGAACACGTTGTTGATGTCGAGCTGGTGCACCGGCCAATCGTTGGACAGCGCAATGGTGAGGACGGTGCGGACGGTAGCCGGTTTAACAACCGGGCTGAACATCTCGTCGAAGTCAACGCCGGGTCGTTGAGAGAAACCGCGAAGCACCCACTGAACCTTGTTGCAGTCCAAGGAGCCATCGGGCTTCAACTTGTGCCGAAAAATCCATTTACCTATTACAATGTTAGCACTAGAAGGACGAGGAAACAACTCCCAGGTGTTGTTCGTGTGAAGGGCGTCGAACTCGCTTTGTATAGCCGCACGCCAGTGCTCGTCATCGAGTGGTGTGGTAAGTTTTTGGAATGGGAGATGAAGCGGTGGCATAGAGATTAAGACGTTGGATAGGTTGTCAGAAACCGCATTTGCCACGCATCGTCATGGAGTGATAGTTGATGACCGGGAAAATGGGCTCGGTAGCCAGAGGGGGTGGTGCAAGAGTAGCAGCAGGGTCGAGCGCGGGTGCAGGGAGGAGCGGCGCGGGTGTTGGTGCTGGCGGGTGGGGCACCGAGCGTGCAATGGGAGGTGGGATGATGGCAGGGGCATGGATGATATCAATGAGTAAATTGAAATCCGAAGGTGTGGGTGGCTTTTGTTGCTCGGCAAAAGGAAAAGAGTGTTCATTGAAGGTGACGTGATGTGAGATGATAATATGGTTTGAGGCGAGGTTGAGGCAACGTTAACCCTTGTGGTGATCGGGATACCCAAGGAACACGCAAGGCGTGGAGCAAGGCGCGAGTTTGTGAGCGGTTGTGGAGGAGAGGTTAGGATAACACCTACAGCTGAAAATGCGAAGATGTGAGTAGGAAGGCGGGGATCCGAAAAGAGCCTCGTGAGGGGTGCCGAAATTCAGGGGTTTTGTGGGGGAGGAGATTGAGGAGATAGGTAGTGGTGTGAAGTGCTTTGACCCAATAGATGGGTGGGAGAGAAGCCTGAAAAAGAAGAGAACGGAGGTTGTCATTCGTCGAGCGGATGACACGCTCGACCTTGCCGTTCTGTTAGGACGTGTGTGGGCATAACATGCGGAGTGCAATGCCATGAGAGAGGAGGTGGAGACACATGGTGGTGTTATCAAACGCCACAGTTGTCACATTGGATGCCGCGGACACACGAAGAAAATTGGGTGGAGACATGAGCAAAGAAATGGCTAAGAGTGGTGAACACATCTGACTTAAGAAGAAGTGGAAACGTCCATAACTGGTGTGTGAAATCATCAAGTACAATGAGATAATACTTGTAATCAGAAACACTGGGGATAGGGGACGTCGAGAGATCACAATGTATCAAATCGAAAGCTTGATTGGTGTGAGTGGAGGAAGAGGAAAATGGTAGACGCATATGTCGACCAAGCTGGCAGGCATGGCACAAAGTGTCATCTAACATTTTATTACATGAAATAGAAGAAACACAGGCTATGTGCGATAAAGCTTGGCGTCCGATGTGGCCGAGGCGACGATGCCACAAGGTAGCGGATGAGGTGGTGGTGGAGAGAGCACATGGAGTGGGAGGCGGCCACTGGAAGGGGTAGAGGTCGCTACGACTATTGCACCTGATGATCACGTTCTTGATGCAAGGATTCTTCCAAGAAAGGCCACCAGGATCAAATTCAACAGAACAATGATTATCTAAAGTGAACCATTCATAATCCATATAGGCACAAAATGTGTACCAATGCCTCAATTGCCGTATTGTACCATTCAGAAACGCAGGCTCCCTCGCGCGGCCAACCTCACCTGGGCGCCGGCGGGCTAATCTTTGCGTGCGCGGACCAGATCCTTGCGCGACGAGCGCGCGGCTCGGAGCCACCAACGCAAGGATGGCGACGGAAAATCTATCTTTTTCTGCTCAGCTTACCATGATTGAGACGTGTTGATGCATCCTCTCTCCCTCTCTCTCGCACTGAGACAGAATTCAAGCGATAACAGCCGTGAGACAGGAAAAAGACCGAATTGGCCTGAGTTAAAATTAAGGTATAATTCGTACTGTACCACTCCAAAGATTGACAACTACCAGACCAGAGGAACCTATACTTGCATGTATTAGTTCAGTGCTTGAATTCTGGTGAGTGAGCGAAAATCATCATTTCTTTGTCAAGAGAGGTAGTGACCGGCGATGTCGGCGGGCGAAAGGAAGACGGCGTGCGTCACAGGAGGAAACGGATACATTGCTTCAGTACTCATCAAGATGCTGCTGGAGAAAGACAACAGTCAGAAACCCCGGTTCGATTCTTATTTCTTTCCAATTCTATGTTTTTACGATCTTCCTTTCATCTAGCGCGTGAAATCTTCGGTTCTTCAGAATGGACGGTGAAACATTTTTTTTAGTTGATGCTTTGTGTTCTATTTGGTAAGTTCAGCCAGCAAAATATGCTTAGCTAAATGTCACAATCCCGATTGATTGAACATAAATCGACACCAAAACAAAGTCTGATTGCCAATTCAAGCACTGGGATCCCAACTAGATGAACCAATTACATAGCAGAGAAGTGGAAGCAAGGATTGGGAGGAAGTTGGGGGAGAAACCAGCGGAGGAAGAAGAGCAGTAGTGGGAAGAAGAGAGTCTTCAGGTTCAATGTTTCTTCGATCCCCTTTGTGCCATTGCTGCCCACTGCCTTTGTACTCCACCGACAGCAAAGCCCATCAGCAAAGCCCATCGCTCGCCTAGGCCCATAGTCCGAGATGCAGGCCCAACACCAAGCCAATACCGGTTCATGACATTCTCCCCTCCTTTAGATTCGGCTTGACCCCAAGCCGCTGCCATGTAAACCACCGGGGTCCCATGAAACATGAAAAAAAACCAATGCCCTATTTGAACTGAATGGGGCCTCCACCACGCTTCTGTTGCTCAACACGGAGACACCACTGTGATAGCAGATGAACACCACCCCTTGTGTCGGCTGTGACTTAGCAACTTCTCTGTGCTCCTGGCACACATTTTGCTCTGTGAGGTATCGCCCAACTCTAGTTAATGTACCACCTGTTCCCATGCCAGAAACAAGGCCATCGATTTTTCCTGATGTGCTCTTCCAGATTCTAGACCTAGTTGTCTCATACTGAATATTTGGGTTGGCAGGATTGTTGAATTGTTGACAGATGTATGAGTTGGGTGTCTTGGTTGCTATCTCTTCCACCTTTTGGACATCTCCTTTTATTCCCAGGAGTGGGCCAGCCAGGATCAATTCAGCCCCAAAAGACTTCAATATGATTCTCCTCTCCATACTCATGGGGGTAGGCATTGTGTGGACAAGTCTGTACCGCTTTGCCATAGCCATGAAGGCCAGTCCAATACCTGTGTTATCACTAGTAGGTTCAATCAGCTCACTCTTGCTTGGAATGATGAGACTCTTTTCCTCTGCATCAGCAATTATACTGTATCCAATCCGTAGCCAAATGTATATACCAGGAAATGCTTCATGGAGCACCTTAAGTAGTCTGTCTAGTACCCAGATTGGTTGCACTGGGGAGTAGCCACAAGTGAGATTAGCCACACCCAGCTTCTTATCTTGCTGAAGTTTGTCTTCATTATAAACCTCAAAAATGACAAATTGGGCTTCCTTATCTGCGACAATCAGATGAAATGTTTCATTCCATTCAGGATTTAGGTTGTCATATATGACTTTTGTTTTGACCTTGAACATCGAACGCTCATACAGAATCATATATGGATCTGATTTACCAAACAGCTCCTTGTTCTTCAAAGAAGTTGCTTTTGCTACAGTAACAGAAAGTCTTCCCTGAGGTTTAAGCTCCATATTACTTGTATCAACACTAACAGCATTGGGCAACATTTCAGTTCCAAAGACTCCACCACCAATGCCCATGCCTGCAATATAGAAACTTGAGTAGGGAAAGTAGGTGGCCAAGGCATTCCTTGCAAAAAATTTCCTGGAGTGCATTGATTCAAATTGGACCATGAAGACACCAATGACTGTCCATAGAAAGATGGCATTAACATCCTTAGCAAACCCCACCACATATATCTTCCCTCCCAAGTTTAAAGATCCCAGCCCAAGGATCTCGCCCAGTTGAACAATTTTCTGCAGCACCCACCTAGCAAGACCTCCAGAACTGGCCTTCCTCTCCCACAATTGGGCATCGTGGTCTGTCAAAATGGCAAGGCCAAGCTCACCGTCCTTTGTGGGCATGATCTGAAAAAATAACCTGCTAGGACCATAATCGCCCACTGGCTTCTCGATCAAAGCTAGGCTCTGCGTATCCAAATCGAACTCAAGAAAGTCATCCCGAACAGTAAGCAACCAGTGGTGACGACTACCAACAAGGGTGCTCGGCCTCATCTCAGAAACCATAAATTGAACCACTGTCGAGGCGATTTTGCCCCATTTACCGGACTTGGAGGAGTAGACGCAGGCAAACGCTCTGATTCCATCGGTGCACACCAAGACCACCTTGAAGAGGCAACCACCGTCGCCGCAGGCAGCGGTCCGGAGCACCGCCATGCTGCGGATGATCTTACTCTCCAAGACCTTCTGGAACTGGCCAACTTGGTTAATGGAGTCAACAAGGTGTGCAGCCTTTCCGAATAAAGTGCGAACACCAGTGGCAATCACAACATCTTCAGTCTCACCTTGCTTCACCGTTGAACCAGAATAGACACCATCACTAGGACCTTTGGTGACCGGCACTGATTCTCCAGTCAGGGCAGACTGATCAATCTTCAAAGGATCTCCCTCAAGGAGGCGTGCATCTGCAGGTATGATGTCTCTGAGTTTAATGCTGACGATGTCCTTTGGTACAAGGATGGCAGCCTCTTCCTCAGTCCATCGGCCATCACGAAGCACTTTGGCTTTTGGTGCGAGACTGGCCATGAGGGCAGCAGCAGCATTGCCAGCATTGTTTTCCTCAATGAAACTGATTGTCGAGTTGATAACAAGCAGAGTTATGATACCAACAAAGTCCTACCAATTCGGTGGTGTTACATTCCAGTAGCATTTGAGAGATGGCCAAGGTGTTGACTGCTGCGCGACGCTGCCCATGGCTCTGTCTTGCCCGGGAGGTGGCCAGGGTGACTTCCGTTGTAGGCCCACTCGATTGCAGGCGAACAGAGGCCATGGTGTAGGCCGTAATTCCTCTCCACTGCACTCGATCTCCACTCGCGACGGTGGCGGCCATTGTTGCCGCTCATCCCACTTCATCGGTGGTGGCCGCAGCACCACTGCACTCCAAGTAGGCATTTCATCGAACGGCTTGCGTGCACCCCACTGACAGCAGCATAGTTTGGGGACATGCTCGTCGCCCAGGTCGATGGAGTGGAAGGTGGCGCCGCTCGGTGTGGAGGTGAGGACGCTGGTGCCGTCACATACCAGAAGGGTGACGACAGGTGGTTCGGGGCTGGTGATGGCGACGTCGAGCAGGGCGGCGGACGAGGGAGGACCCGGGGCAGCGTCCGGCTTGAAGGCGGATGTCTGTGAGGCGGTCTCGTCGCTGGAGCAATTCATCGAACACTTGGTGGGCGATCCGGGGGCGAATGCTGCCTCTGCGCGTGGGGTAGCTACCGCCACGGCGTGGTCCACAGCGGCGGCAAGGGTGGCCGTCGGTGCGGTTGCGGGCGGTGGCAAGGCGTGATCGGGTACTCCTCGCGGCTGGACGATGGCCTTCAAGTCGACCGCGAGCTCATTCATGCGTCCGGCCAAATCTTCCATCTGCGATGTCTGCTTCTTCACTTCAGCGATCAATTCGTTCAACATCGCGTTGCACCGGGCTTCGCTCTTCTTCTCAGCGTCAGTCATGGCCACCTCGGAGCACAACATCATCAGGATTGAAGGCTCTGATACCAATTGTCGCAATCCCGATTGATTGAACATAAATCGACACCAAAACAAAGTCTGATTGCCAATTCAAACACCAGTACAAGCACTGGGATCCCAACTAGATGAACCAATTACATAGCAGAGAAGTGGAAGCAAGGATTGGGAGGAAGTTGGGGGAGAAACCAGCGGAGGAAGAAGAGCAGTAGTGGGAAGAAGAGAGTCTTCAGGTTCAATGTTTCTTCGATCCCCTTTGTGCGATTGCTGCCCACTGCCTTTGTACTCCACCGACAGCAAAGCCCATCAGCAAAGCCCATCGCTCGCCTAGGCCCATAGTCCGAGATGCAGGCCCAACACCAAGCCAATACCGGTTCATGACACTAAATCATGTAGAAAAGAAAGAATCCTAAGATAATCCAATTTTGAGGTAATAAAAGTTGCATCTCTGACGTACTTTCACTTATGTCTGATCCTTTAAGACGATGATAATAATTAACATTTGGTTTCGCCTCTGAATATTCTACAATTTCTATGTAGATGACATGGAGAAGAACTCCCACCTCAAGAACTTGCAAGCACTTGGCCCCTTAGAGATCCTCCGCGCCGACTTGGATGAACAAGGCAGCTTCGATGAAGCAGTTGCTGGCTGCGATTATGCCTTCCTCGTCGCCGCTCCGGTGAACCTCGAGTCAGAGAATCCTGAGGTGAATAGTCATCTCCACCAAATTTCGTCTTAATTAACATCACTCTTGTGCTGTCATCTGATGGTGGTCTAATAGTTGGGACGCAATTTTCACGTTGTTGCTCACTCTGACAATTGTTCGCGGTGGTACAAATACCGTGCTTGCTTGCTATGGCGACGCAGAAAGAACTGTTTTTTTTTTTGTTGAGCAAAACAGAAAGAACTGATTGAAGCTGGTGTCCAAGGAACTCTCAACGTCATGAGGTCGTGCGTGAAAGCGGGGACGGTGAAGCGCGTGATCCTGACATCGTCGAATGCCGCAATCTCCCGACGGCCGCTGCAAGGCGACGGCCATGTGCTGGACGAGGATTCCTGGTCCGACGTCGAGTACCTGAGAACCGAGAAGCCACCAACTTGGGTACAAATATATGTTCAGTCAGTCTCGGCCAAAGATTTACCGATGAAAATACGACGGCATGACGCTAGTATGTTCCGTGTTTGCAGGGATACGCAGTCTCGAAGGTGCTTTTAGAGAAGGAAGCAGGCAAATTTGCACAGGAGAACAACATGAGCCTGGTCACCGTGTTCCCTGTGGTCACCTTGGGTGCAGCACCTGTTTCAAAGGCCAAAACAAGCGTCCTCGTTACCCTGTCCTTGTTATCCGGTGAGAAGCACAAGTGTTGGGCATCGTTTTTTTTTTCTTCAATTCAGCACTTACCAACTGAAAGATGCGGCAAACAAGTTCTGAACTTTAATTCGGTGTTCTTTTCATCTCTTACGTGCTACAACTCGGGAGGCTTGATCGATGATATGCATGGTGTATGTGTATATATTTCAGGCGATGAGACGCAGCTCAACCTCCTGAAGGGCTTGCAGGCGGTCTCCGGTACCGTGTCGATAGTTCACATCGACGATCTCTGCCGTGCCGAGTTGTTTGTCGCCGAGAACGAGTCTTCGTCAGGGAGGTACACCTGCTGCAGTCACAACACCACCATTCTGCAGCTTGCCCGTTTACTGGCAGAGAAGTACCCACAGTACAACGTCAAAACCGATTGGTACGAATTGGCTACCTGAACTTGTCTGTCGCGAGTTTTGGCACTCGTGCATTGGCGAGCGAGTTTACGTACGTTTGCAGCTTTGGCGGCTACCCTGAGAAGCCGAGAGTCTGTGTTTCGTCTGAGAAGCTCGTCAGGGAAGGGTTCGAGTTCAAGTACAAGAACTTGGATGAGATATTCGACGACGTCGTCAAGTACGGCAAGGCCTTGGGGATTCTACCGTACTGATGTTCGTCTACTACACCGATCAGCGATCAGAACCAAACAATGTGCTTGCGAACAAGTATGTGCTAGTAATTTGTGTCTATATACAACACCCAAACAGGCCTTAAATGTTCTCTAAACAATGGTTGCGTCTGCTAAGATTTTGAGATCAACAAGTTTGGAAGGTTGTCACGTTAATATGTTCAAGTTGCCAAAGTTTTCATGTCTGTAGAAAGAGACAAGTTATTTGTGTCTAAAAAGTACATTTGCTTCTATAATGCTCTTAAATGGAGGATTTTGCTAGAGCGCGCTGTCAAGGAAAATAAGAGATCAGTCCGCAGATCTTGATGCATTACGTTATAGAAGAAAGGAATCTGGGCGGTGGCCGTGCGGACAAGAAGAATCCGGGCAGTGGCCATGGGGACGAGGGGAATCCGGACGGTGGCCGTGCGGAATTGCGCACGTGGTAGCGTGAGATTCGTCTGGACTGCCATTTTTGCAAATATGACGCGAGGAAAGCCATTTCTGCTAATACGACGTGGAATAGTGTCATTTAGGCCAAAACCTCCCGGCGTGTGCCCCCTTCACCAGCCCAAGCACAAGTTTCAGGCCTCCATGCTGTTTGGATCATATCTTGTTCAAAACTTCGGTGTGATCTACAAGTCACATTACCACGGTGTCCCATTCAAGTCAGAACGCATCCAGCCATTTACTACCTCGATCCCCTCCAGCGAGATAACTTTCAGAGTTCAATAACTTTACTAAGCCAAGTTGCACTTTGCAGACTTGTAGTCATATATGTTTTACAATGGGAGGTCATCATCAGATTAAGTCCTTAAGGTCATCTGGGCGGTTCATACCGCATACCCACCATTCTCGTGCTATATCCGCGCCTACTATCATACCATCCGCCTAGATCTGGAGCTAGCAGTTTGGGGTTTTGAGGAGGAAAACCAATTTATCTCAAATACTGCAGTCATGTACCTTCCACGACTACCCCAAAACAATTTCATGATTTGAAAGAGATGATGATTAAGGCATTTAATGCCCCGGTACTTAAGCAAGACTAGCATGTCGCTTAAGTACAACCTATAGCTACCAAATTACCACATAGTTACTAGGGTGTCATGAAAATAATGGATTCAATTGACAAAGGATGACATAATAATTAATTAATCATCAAATGAGTATTTAACTACCCTAAGATTTAACATACATTTGCTTAAAGAATTAAATCATGCAATTTTGGTAATTTAAAGGGATATAATTTGTATGAAATGTAGGCTCAAAATGATCAAAGTATTGACTCACCTGAGCTAGGGGCAAGAGGGTCTTGGTAGTCGGGAGCTTGATCGAATTGGAGATTTCCTACTTCTTCGAACTCTATTTAGATGAACGAACCGCATAAAAGAAAAACAAGCAAGGAGAACAAATAAATATTAAAAAAAATAACAAATAAACTCAAAATTAAATAAGACCAGGGCCAAAAGTAAGATCTTGAATTTAGATAAATTTAGGAACAAGTTTAACTGAAATCAGAGTTATAACGGAGGAGAACGGAGCTTCAAAAGCTAGGTTTCGAGTACTACTCATCTGACTACGCATGGTTGGAAGGGGAGGTTTCGACCACTAGTCGGAAGAAGGCTTCGACTACTAGGTCCAAAGAAGGATACAATTACTCAACGTGATCGCAAGTAGGATACGACTATTCAATGTGGTCGTAAGAATGAAACCGGGAGGATACGACTACTCGATGTGGTCGTAAGAAGGATACAAGAAGAATACGACTACTCGACGTGGTCGCAAGAAGGATACGATTACTCAACGTGGTCATAAGAAGGATACTGCAAGGATACGACTACTCGACGTGGTCGTAAGAAGGATACAAGAAGGATACGACTACTCGATATGGTCGTAAGAAGGATACAAGAAGGATACGACTACTCGACATGGTCGTAGAAGGGATACGACCACTCAACGTGGCCGTAAGAAGGATACAAGAAGGATACGACTACTCAACGTGGTTGTAAGAAGGATACAAGAAGGATACGACTACTCAATGTAGTCGTAGGAGAGATACGACTACTCAACGTGGTCGTAAGAAGAATACAGGAAGGATACGACCACTCAACGTGATCGTAGGAGGGATATAACTACTCAACGTGGTCGTAAGAATGATACAAGAAGGATATGACTACTCAACGTGGTCATAAGAAGGATACATGAAGGATACGACTACTCAACGTGATCGTAGGAGGGATATAACTACTCAACGTGGTCGTAAAAAAGATACAAGAAGGATACGACTACTCAACGTAGTCGTAAGAAGGATTCGATTGTTTGGCGCGGTCGAAGAAAAGAAAAAGAAAGAACAGGGCATGAGAAACTTACCAGGACGTAGAGAGGGGCTGGAGGAGGTCGGCGGACAGCGAACGGTAGCGGGGAAGCTCGCAATCGAAGGCGAAGGAGGACGACGATGAAGAGGTCAGCCGGGACTGAAGGAGAAGAGAAAATACAGCGGCTCCTGCAAAACAAATTGAAATAGGTGAGGAGATTGCCCCAAGGAGCTCTAGGATACGAATTGACGCGAATAGAAGCGAGGGTTACACAGGTGCAACGAGGACCGAGAGGAGGTGTGCGGCGGCTCAAACTCGAAGCTCGGGGCTTCAGGCAAACCACGGCAACCAGAAAGAGAGAAGAAGAGTTGGGTGAAAAAACAAGAAGAGAGCGAGAGCTCCCTAGTGCTCAATTTATAGAGGAAGGAGGGGGTCGGGGCGACAAGATAGAGCGACAGGATTTACGATGACACGGCGGGGACAACGACATTTAATGCGTAGATGGTATTTTAATACGCACGTCACTGAGGAGAAAGAGAGAGGGAAGAGAAGGTGAGCAAGGGGCTGACAAACAGGGCTAGTCGGACCTGGTCGGAGGACCTGGTCGAAACTGAGCGACCCTGGTCGAAACTGAGAGGCGGTCGAGACCGAAAGGTGGTCGGGACTTAGAGGGTGGTCGAGTCGGCGTGTGGGAAGGAACGACCGACGGAAATCGGAACAAATTAGAGAAAATGGATTTTTATAAACCAGAAAACTCCAATAAACTCAAAATAAACCAAATCTAAAATAGCAGAAGTTGAATTTGAAACCAAGGTTCAAGCTGAATTTCGAAACCTGGCTTGAAACGGGGCAGAACTAGATAATTTTGCAATTACACCAAAATTTAAAATAGATTTTGAAAACCAAGAAGACAAATAGAAAGATAAAATACGACAACCAAAAATGGGATGTTACACACTAGTTCTGATGGTCAACACGAGCATCCCCGCTTGCCTCTCCTTGCTATCTGGTGAGGAGGAGCACAAGATGCATGCAAAACCCTTATTAACTTCTTGTGTTCTTTGCGTCTCGGTCGTGTCCGATGTTATGTAGTGGTTACGTCGTGTGTAATTTCAGGCGACGAGGCTACGATCGACACCCTGAAAAGCATCGAGAAGGCCACCGGTTCGATTCCGATGGTTCACGTCGACGATCTCTGCCGTGCCGAGATGTTCGCAGCCGAGGAGGAGTCGGTCTCAGGGAGGTACATCTGCTGCAGTCTGAACACCACCGTGGTGGAGCTCGCCCGTTTCCTGGCAGGAAAGTACCCACAGTACAACGTGAAAACAGACTGGTACGGTTGTCCTCAAAACTCAAGTCCCTAACACGCATGTCCGTTGCGTTTTTTCTGATGCTCGTGCACTGATAACGCGAGTGTGTATGTTTAATTATCGCAGCTTTGGTGACCTCCCTGAGAAGCCCAGAGTCTGCCTTTCGTCTGAGAAGCTCGTCCAGGACGGGTTCGAGTTCAAGTACAAGACCCTGGATGAGATATACGACGATGTCGTCGAGTACGGCAAGGCGTTGGGAATTCTACCGTTCTAATGCTGCTCTGGTTACGATCGGTGATCAGAGCCAAACGACGCTAGCTCTCGCAGAATAAGCCTATGCTACTAAGTGATAACACGCCGAACTGTAGTGATTCAGTCAAATCAGTTTACATGAAAAGTGGTTCTGGCACCTCTAGATGACAATGGTTGTGGTCTCTGCTGAGTTCCTTGGATCTGTGAGTTTGGAATTGGAAGCTTGCCATGTACATTACCAGCCCAAACGTTCAGTTGCACAAAACGTCCGAAAAATACGTGAGCGCTGAGGCCGCGCGCCGCCCGAAAATTACGTGAGCGTTGCGGCCGCGCGCACATCGGCACGCCAACCTCACCTGGGCGCGGCGGGCTAATCTTCGCGTGCGCGGACCAGATGCTTGCGTGACGGGCGCGCGGCTCGGAGCCACCACCGCAAAATATATCTTCTTCGGCTCACCTCATGAGACGTGTTGATGCATCCTCTTATCTCGCGCACACGCTCGCGATGTTAACGCACATAGACTTTTGCGAAAGGAGAAGACTAAAAATGTTAACGCACATAGAGAGGACGAAAAAATGGACCAAGCGATAACAGCCGTTAGACAGAAAAAAAAAAGACCGAGTTGGCCTGAGTTAAAATTAAGAGATAATTGTACTGTACCACTCCAAAGATTTTTCTTCTGGGAATACCACTCTTAACGACTTTTAGATTCACACGATGCAGACCGCGAGCAGGCAATCCAGGAGCAGCATAAGTTTCACGCAGTTGATTAATCTCCGCGCTCCTAAGTTGGAGAACTGATTTCTGCTCTATGACACAGACGGTGCGAGACAGAGAATTATGACAACTAAAATGTCCGTAAATTAAAATAGCGTGCTGAAAGGTAGAGTTATCTTAGGGCGCCGGTTCGAATCCGGCAGCTTGGGTTTCTTTCCCCCTTTTTTTATGTCTTTCGTAGTCGGTCCTTTTTTGGGGTGCATTTTCCATTTTTTTTTTCCAGTTCATTTGAGACATGGAAAGTTACCCATTTGCACTTGGGTGCACCACACGCTGGTCCGGCTCGACCGACCATGTCCGACTCGGCTGCGGGAACTGGTCTTCATCAGCGGTTATTTTTCTCTACTACTTAAAAATTGAAATTGGTGGTCGTCCGTCTTTCCTGCTCTCTTCGATGTCCGTTGGATTGGCGAGCGGGGTACCGACAGTCTAGATTGCGTCGCTAAGCATGATGACTATTCACAATCCGACATGTTGAGACTATAATTTTTTTAATCTGTAGCAAAGCACGGAGATTGAACTAGTAATTGATAATATAATTGTTAGCTGGTCTTACTAATTATTTTCTCTAATCGTGCTGCCACAAGTCCCAAAAAGCATTAGATTGAAAACAATGTTGGAAGAAGCAAAATAATTTTCAATTGCTATATCCAGAATGCCTCAAACCCCACAGAAGTTCATTACATTGATCTAAGCAAAATACTCCGGTGCGACCAAGTTCATTACATGTAACTAAGCAAAATATTGTGATTCGATTGGGCTGGTTGGTTCGCACGCGCCTGTGCGCAGTCGGATCCGACTAGGGGCAAAATTGACTTTTTTTTGCATGGGTTGAAAGCCGCAAAATTGATGTAAAAGAGAGGAAATATGGGTAATGGTATTACCTGAATCTAAAAGTCTTTGGAGTGGTATTATCTGAAGAAAAATATTTGAAGCGGTATCCACGGGTCGGCAACCTTTGAGCAGTACAGTATGAATTATCCCTAAAATTAAACATGAGATTGAGAACTTGAATCCTATCCGCCCGATCAGATTTATTCAGGTAAGCATGACGCTCTGGGCGACTTCATCAGAGAGCTTTGGTTAACTATTCTCCTGGCATGTTCTCAGGATCCTGTCGACTCCATACAACGGTAGTGATATTAGGGCATCTTCAATGTATTAAACTGATACCGATTTAAAGAGATGCTATGTAAACATTCAAGGAACTGAGCTTATTTTTCTCCAATGTATCGATCCAATTCCTACTAATAACTGAGACTTACGTTATATTAAAAAACCACAAAAAATAATATCATCTCTCAACCGCACTCTCTCTCTCTCATAACTTGGCTCATATGAGTGGTTTAATGCTTTAAATCGACTCATATGTAGAGTTCGGTTCCAGAATTTTTTTTTTGTTGGAATTGACTCTTCCAATGTATTGAATTGATTCAATATCTTCTCTCCCTTTCTTTAAACCGGCTAAAATAACATATTGCTGATGATCTTCAGTATTGACCTACAGGACACAGGTGAACCCAGCCCAATCATTCTTCACCAATTTTCTCAGTGCCGAGATCGTGGAGCGGACAGGGGGCACGGACATACTGATCAACCACCAGCTACTACAACATTTTTAAAAGTAAATTCAGGGTATAATGCAGGTTACTTTAAGCCCTTAAAAAATTCCTGCATCTATTCCTAAAGTAGTTTTCGTATCTCGATTTTGACATCTACTTGCGAGTTTTTGTCTAAATATCACTATTATGAGTGTTTTTTTTTTTACTGAAGTAGCACCTATCATGCCGTATTGCAAAAAAAAAAAAAAAAACAATTCAGCTGCACGCCCATAGCTCGGACAAACGGTGTGCCGACACGAATTGTCTCCGCAGTGTTCCGATCTTTCGGTGAGATGGATAATTTGATGTGAGTGGAGACGACTCTCACGATTCGGCTACTAATCGCACACGGCCAATATGCCCGCAATCGTTGAAAAATTCGCATAAAAATCACAAGTTCACACAATTTCAGATTCAAACATAAAACTAGGTCAATTTTCACCGCATATAACTTTTGACTGACTTGCTGGATTGAAGTGAAATTTACAGGCAAATGGATAATGAAATTTTTGATCTAATGGTGGTGGTTTCACTTGAAAATGATCGCGGAATCAAAAGTTATGGCGATTTTTGTTGAGGTGGCAGAAAAGGGAGTCTTCTAGCCGAAATTGGGAATTAGGGTTTGGGGTGTTCCAGATGGATTTTAACGTGGAAATTTTCTTTCGGAGCTTATTTTTGGGTTTAGGATGTGATGGATGGGCTAGGGTTTCTAGATTTTTTTTTTTGGATTTTTATAGGACTAAAGATATGACCAACAACTCAACAAAGCTAAAACGGACACAAATTCAATTTAGCAAACCAAAACTAACAGATTGAAAGGCACAACGGGGTTTGGATAGCGGAGATTAATTATTTTTGTAGGGCAAATTTTCTGGACTATAGGTATTAAAAACCAAAACAAGTAATTAAACGAGAGATACAAGAATTCCTATCGGTTAACTTTAACTCTGATACCACGTGATAATAACAATGGGTATCTCGATCTTCCGATATGATGATAACTTCGATTTGAAGAAGAACGACTTTGACGATGCAGGCTTCTAACCGATCACGACTAGAACACCAAGCAATTGCTAAACCACACTCCGAGTCATTATCAATCGTGCTAAGAACGTGGTTGACCTGAATATGAGGTTCAATTCATGCGAGCAATCGTAGAACAAGTAAGAATAAGATACACAAGCAATCTGAAATTACAAATAGGAAATATGAATTCACACGAGTTGAGACCTGCAAATCGCAGTTATTGGTCTAGTCGACACAAGAACACACGACAATGTTTCATGGTGGATAAACCAATCTAAACAAGCCTAAAAAACATAAAAGAGGCATGCACATAGTATATATTGAAGGAGAGGCGGCGACCATAAGAAGTGGAGTTGAACCCTAACTCTATCTCCTTGTCCATTTGTCTTGTTTGACGATTTGATGTGCTCCAAACGAATTTGGAGGTGGAGTTGGATCCAATGGAAAGGTCTCGAATAAGATTTCCAACAAGCCCAAGAACACCTAAATCGGACTGTTTGTGAAAGTTATAGCCTTTTATTAGGGGCCTATTAGGGTGAATCGAGACGGATTGTTTTGGCGATTCAAGTGCACAAAAGGAATTTGTGGATAGGCTGGATCCGTTGGAAAGAAGACGAGATAATCTTTCCATCCTGCACTCATACACCTTAAACTGAGTTCGTATGCGAATTCTATGCATATTTGAATTCGATGCTATCTTCAGATGCCGAATTGGATTCCAGAACATATCCAACTTGAACTCTTACTTGATTTGAACAAAAAGTGATGTAGTGACCCTGAAGAAGAGTTGGGAAAGGTGTCAACTTGATCTTGATGTGCGGGTCGGCTTCCCTTTAGGTGGACCCCAACCACGAGTGCGTAGTGTTGATGCATTCCTCCTTGTATAGCCGTACAAATATACATTTTTACCATTAGGTAGCATCATATTCTCATTTAAAATAAATTGAAGTTGATGAAACGAATTCACCTTTTGTTCAATCTTGGGAGCTATGGTCATATGTGTTTGTGGCATGGTCACATCATTTCCAAGAAAGATGGGCAGCACCGAAAGCCATGGTGGGTGGCTTTGATACTAAATATTGTGGTCGTTAGTTGGAGTGCAGTCCAGGGCCAGGGTAGGGCACTCGCCTCATCTAGGGATAGAAAATGGTAAACGATAACTGTTTTATCCGATATTCGTATCCAGAAAACATAAATGCGATAAGCAAAATCCGCATTCGAATGGAACATGAGTACTATCCGGGAAAAGTGGTAAGTATCTGCATCTGTATTTGGGGTTATTCGTATTCGGCTACTATCTGGAAAAAATGTATAGTATCTGTATCCATGTTCGGTGCTATTCATATCCGGAGAAAAAATGAATACAAATACTATCCATTTTTTCTCGGATATGAATACGAATACTATCCGTTTTTTCCTGGAGCATTTGTTTTGATGGGATCTTGATTCGGTGCCAAATCTATGGTTGTTGGGTGTTCTACCGAGATTTGTCACAAAAGTTGTAGGATATTCGCATTCGACCGAATTGAGTACATATTCAATTCGAATTCGAATTTGTTACAACATTCGATTCGTATTCGTATTCGAGAATATTCAAATTCATATTCATTTTCATTTTAAAAATATGGATTCATATTCGTATTTGAGACTATTCGATCTGTTTCCATCCCTACCCTCATCTAACTGCTAGCACGGCTCTTCCCCATCGAGGTATCGAGGCTTGAGGCTGATTAGCTAAGGAGGCGAGAGATCGCCTCAAGCTCGGCCGGGACTCTTCCCGACAAATAAGAAGGCTCTGATCTTTAGCCAACCGGTTAGGGACTAATTTTGTTTATTTCTTTGCTTCCTTGATAAGGTCTCATTTTAGTGTTTTGGTAATTAACGACAATCGTCTTTTGTGAACTAACATATTTGTACAAGTGACTGAAAGGGTTAGTTCCGGATAAAGATAAAGGGCACTACAAGGTACTCAACTAATGTATATCAACATCATCTAGCTCAAGGCAAAGGTAACAAGTTGAATATGTTCTTGTCATAGTTTTTATCGGTCTAGGAGTGTGAAGGATAAAAAGACCGGATTGCTAGTGTAGGTAGCCGTTCTATGAAGAGGGATCAATAGCTAGTAGCTTGATAGCAAAGTGTGCCACAATACTCAAACTCACTTGCTTGAATCATGGAGTTCTTAGTGATCTCATGGCCACAAAAGTCAATGTTCTTTATTTCTTGGCCGGACTGATTACAGTTGGAAGGCCGGACTTACCGGACCTCTGGTTCATCTGTGCGATCAGCTTTTCCCAAAAGAACTCCTTTCTCGCAATGTTGCTGGCTGAACTGATCGCAAGTGTAAGCCTAGACTGACCGGACCCCTGGTCTAAGTAGGGCGGTCAGCTTTTCCGAGAGGGTCTCTTTTTGGCTTCAACTCTTCTCTATTTTGGCATTCGAATTGACCGCAGTTGGAGTGCCTGACTGACCGGACCTTCGGTTCCTTGGTACGGTCAGCTTTTTCTAGAGAAAGGTGTTTCTACGTCTTGCTACTAACTTTCTATGCCGGACTAACTACAGCGCTTTCATCGATCAGACTGGACCCCCGGATTGACCAGTGCGGTCAGCTTTTTCCAGCAGCAAGTCCTTTCTGTTTTGGGAATCTTTTGAACCCGGTCTGACCGGACCATATGTGGGCGGACTGACCGAACCTAGCATAACGGATATATTCTATAGTAATGATTACTACATAGTTTTCTGTTATATTGTAGTCCGATCTGATCGGCCTTGTGCCTGCGGTTTAACTGGCCATGCCGATTTTGCACAGTCTCGTGTGCCAATGGCCAGTGGAGGGGGTTGAGTGTCGAACCCGGGAGCGAAGGATCCCGAATTCTCTGTGTTCATACACCGGTCCAGGATTTCCCGTGTACAAAGTCGCACAAAAAGGGATATCACAATCATATCACGAAATCGTAAATGACATTAAATAAATAATTGTTTAATACAAACGAGTCTGAATAACAATGTCAAATAACAAATGATAAACACAGCGGAAACATATAATAGAGGTGAGCCACACGATGCGCCACAGGCAATCGTCTAGGTCAAACGGCCTACTCGTCCGGATCCTCACCGTCGGGTAGAAGTCTTCCTAAATAAGATTTATTCAAACAAGGATGAGCACAACTTCCGTGCTCGCAAGTTACACCCAATATTGAATTAAAATGCATGCATAAGGTAACGAGTGAGTATGGCAGGGGTTGTTTTGCATAAATAACATTTTCAGTTTAAATAGATATAGTAATTTCCAAGCGGTTTATACTAGGATTAAAATCATATTTTGAAATGTCAATGTTGTAATGTGGATAACCTCCAATGATTAAGTGAAGGATCCTCCTAACACTTGGCTTTCCGCCCAAATTTTCATAAGGATTACCCATCCTCAACATTTGTTAAAACATTTTAAAAACCAAAAATAATTCTAACTTTAAGTGGCCCTGCTAGCATGTCCATGACCGCGGACGCGGCTATTCGAATAGTTTTCTACTCTGCAGAGTTGGTACAACTTTACCCACACGAGGTGACATGCTCATTATGTCGGCCAATACACGCTTCCGTAGGCGTGTGACTGAGCAATTACCATGAGGCCTTTACAATGTTTTGTCCTAGTACATTCATTCCAGCTAAGGTTTCGTCCCTTTAGACTAACTGTCCTCCGGAAGCCCCCTCTTGCGCCAAGTGGGAATAAAACGTCTAACCGACACCCACATAATCACATGACATAAATATACTAGAACATCACAAATTAGTTAGCCAAATCCTGTCCATACAGGACATGTGGTAGTACGGTTAAGGCATAGCATTAAGCGGCTCAAAGACCGGTCCTTAATTGACTTGGGCATCATTCCTACAAACCATGGGCCTTAATCTTAACCAGATCAATCCTGTGCATAAACATGCACCCACCATTCCGACCATTTCGCCCAAGTCCAAACCCATTTTGATTTTATTTTGAATAAAACTCTATTTATAAATCCATGTGGTAAGACAATACCACAATGCCAAGTTTGAAACAAATTTGTAAGACATTTGGTGAAACCCTCCCAAATTCATTAAGTATAAACCAGCCTGACTAAGCATGTGTCTAGTATTGATAATATTTTGTCTATGGTGTTAAGGTAGTCAAGTACAATGTCCAAATTGGCCATACAATAAATCATGGGAGTAACTATATATAAAACAGGACATTAAATTATTTATACAAACATATGCATGCGATATGGAATTTAAAAACTGAAAATACTTTAAATTACTGGGGGCAATATGGTCAATGGTGTAACTTGCCTTGGTCGATGTCTTCGAATTCTAAATCTTCAGTTTGGTCGAACTCTCCGGAGTCGTCGAGGTCTAAACGTGAAATACGACAAATTCAATATTCAAATTCAAATAAATTCAAAAATATAGTTCAAATTAACTCCAAATTGAAATATTTTGGTTTAATTAGCTAGATTATAAGTTTATATAAATTTTGCAATTTGAATCACCCAATTTGGAGTTCATATGCAAAAGTTATGAATTTTTGAAGTTTTAAACCAAATTCTGAAATTTAATTGAATTTCTCGAATTATCTTTCTACTGAAAAACCTATTTATTGCGCAATGCTGACGCCAGCGAGGAATTTTCAGAATTTAAAAGAATTAAAATAAATTCTGACAAGCGGGCCCCACGTGTCATAGACACGGCTCACGGTGGACCAAGCCCACGGAGCTATGGAATATTGTTGCGGTGGACCGTGCCACGCGGGCGTGTGCGTGGGCGCTGACACGGCGCCACGCCAGATCCACGTCGACCATGCCGCTGAGGTGGCCATGCCACGTCATCTTGACGGCGGCGACCTCGGACGCGCACGACAACGGCGATCGGCGGCTTTCCGGCGAGAGTGAGTGGTCGCAAATTGTAGAGGGGAATAATGCGAACACATTGGTACCGTTTTGGACGCGAATGGTCGTCGGAGCTGACCGGCGGCGAGCTTTTGGCGGCGGAGAGGTTCGGGTGTTGGCGACAATGGGGTTCCGGTGGCGCTCTGGAACGACGAAGGGGTCCCCGAGGTAGCTCCGGTGATGGTGATGATGATGGTGCAGTCCACGACGGCTTGGCGACGTTGACGACGGCGAAATCACAGGAAATAGCGACGTCGGCGGAAAACCTAAAACTAGGATTACGATGACGCTAGAGCTCGGGAGGGGGAGAGAGTTGGGAAGATGAGATGAGTGTGAAGATGCGATCCCGGAGGTGCCTTTTATAGGGGCTAGGGGGCTCTGAGGCGGCGTGGAGGAGGTGGGGATCGTGCGGCGGCGGTTGCGGCATTGTGGGTGAATCCGTCGCGGAGAACGTGGGGGAAACGCGGCGGAGGTGGACGCGGTCTCGTGCACGTGCACGCGAAGATCGGAGCGGTTGGGATCGGTGCGCATCAGCTCTTGCCCCCGAAAATGGCGGTTGCGGGCGCGGCTGCGCGAGGACGAAGACCAGAGGTAGACGAAGGTCGCGGGCCATTGGATTTCGATCCAACGGTTGGGGCTTGATAAGAGTAGAAGAACGTGGGTGAAATCCTGGCCGAAGGATTTAGATCGGAGGGTTCAGATTAGAAGGGTTTAGATCTCCGAAGCGGTATTAAGATCTGGCCGTTAGATTATGATCGCACGGCTCACATAGCCGATACATTCGGACCTCCCGAATGAATATTACGATCTGGCCGTTGACCTGAGATCTAACGGCCGAGAGGGAGAGAGATTGAGAGGGAGATGCGTGGGTGATTGGTAGCCGTCCGATTTGAATCGGACGGTGGAGAGAGAGAGAGAGAGGAGGCGGTGTGATGGCGTGGGCCGGCTGGGCCGCGCGGAAACGATGGTTTGGGCCGGAGCCTCCGGTTTCGGCCCAATGTCATTTTGAGTATTTCTTTTTGATTTTCTATTTGATTTAATTTTGGTAATTCATATAAGCTTTAGAAAATAGCAAAATACTTTCAAAAATTATGGAAAAATTCACAGAAATTCCCATACTTATTTTGGACTTAATAAAATTATTTCCAACTTTATGTTGGCTTTTAATTTTGTAAATAAATTTGTTTTGGCTTTAAAATATTTATAAAAAGCTTTCAAAATTTCAGAAAATTCCACAAAACTTTAAATAAATTTTAATTTATACTAAATTTGAAAATTGGGCTGTTCCATTGAGGCTATAAATACCTCTCCCCTGCAGTAAGGGACTCTTTAGAACCTCATTTGAACACTCTTGAGCCCTTTGCTTCTTCTACTACTATTTGAGAGCTAAAGTTTCATCTTGCAAAGGTTGTAGAGGTTTCTCCAAGTGCTTTGAGTTGGGTTTGATTCTTGTGGCACTTGTTGGTTTATTGCTCTTAGAGTTTGCCGCCTCCTAGACGGCTTGAAGAAGGTGAATCGGTGATCTTCTCAAGAAGCTTGTGAGAAGACATGGTTGATTGTGAAGATTGGAGCTCACCTTTCTAGGGTGAAAAAGAGTTACCTCTAGTGATCGAGGGGTATGCTCATGTGGAGCCAACTTGATTCGTTCAAGCTTCCTTAATGTGGAAAAAGTTAGTGGACGCATCCTTATGAACTTAGATATGTTGGCCCTTGGAGGAGGTGGAGCGTGAGCTTGAGTTGAGCTACGGCTCACCGCTATGTGTTCTGCGTGCTACTGAGTGATTGTGTGAGCAGATTAATCAGCTGGTCTTGGTTGGCCATCATCTGTCGTCAATCAGGTCCTTCAGCTGGAGGGCGTGGTGGCTGCGGAATCGGGTCCTCTTGAAAATTCACATTTTCTCTGTCCTGACTGTTGGTGCTACCACTGCCGTTACGAGTAGTCACCATCTGCTAGATCTCCAAATGCTTAGGAAAGAGGGGAGAAACTAAGGGGGATAGAGTGAAACAAAACAACCCAAACAAAACAACCAACTCAAAAGCTTTTCCAAATAACTTTTAATAGCTTTATACAATGTTCTACTCGATCGAAACTATTAATATGAGGAAATGACTCAATGCACAGAATGAGTCATGTCAACTTAGACTATATGGCTTGGCCGACATCGTGATCTTCGGCTCACAGTCTTCGATGATTCTTGAATGACGATGCTTTTTTGACAGCTTCATGTCTTGTGGTCTTGAACATAATAGTTAAGATTCGTGTGACCATCTGTAGAACTTTTCAAGGGAAAGAGGATCGATTTAACATTGTAAAATGGTGAAGAGAGAATTAGGTATGAAAGAATACCATGAAGAAGATAAGATTAGAAAGATGATCAAAGATGAGGAGAGAACAAATTATTTTTCTTATTATATAAAATAAGTTTTGAAGTTTTTACAACTAACGGTCATTCTAACTAGGTCACGACCTACAATCGATATGGCTCTGATACCACTTCTGTCAAACTCGGGAGCGAAGGATCCCAGATTCTCTAGGTCTCATACACTAGTCTAGGAATAGTTAGTGTACACAGTCAAACAAAAGTTGATAGCACAACCATAATACATGATTCATTCATAATAATTAAAGTTGTCATGAAAGGGGCATAAAGCCAAAGAGCAAAATACAACGGGAGCAAAAGCAATAAGGTAGACTACACGATTCGCCACAAGCAATCGTATGAGGGCGTAGCCTAGTCGTCCAAGTTCTCATTCTCCTCGTAGTAGTCTTCCTTTCAATAACAATTTATTAAGCAAAGGTGAGTACAAATCAATGTACTCTGCAAGTTATACCATTAACAGATTATAATGGATCGAAGGATTTATCAAATCAAGACTTATATGGCTCAATTTGCATAAAGCGATATTTTCCACTTAAATAATCATACAAAGTTCCAAGGCAGTTTATTCTATAGCTGAAATTAAGTTTTAAATGATAGTTTTATAGTAGATAACATCCATATAAGAATTGGTGAAAGATACATTCCTATCACGTGGCAAACCGTCCAATTTCCCAATTGAATAAACTATCCAAAACCATTTGATTAAGTCTTTTGAAATCAAAACCAAATTCTAACTTTGAGTGGCATTGCTTAGCATGTCCTTGATTGCGGACATGGCTATTCGAATAGTTCTTAACACTCTGCAGAGATAATACAATTTTACCCACAAGAGATAACCATCTTATAATGTTAGACATTTTACGTTTTCGTTGGCATGCGACTAAGAGATTATCACAAGGCCTTTACAATACGTCATTCCAACATAGCCATGCCCACTAAGGTTTCACTTCTTTTGGATAGAAACCCGCCGGACTTAAGCCCCCTCTTGCGCCATGTGAGAATATATAAAAGTAGGTCATTCTGACACCCACATAACCGGATGGCACAACCACGTTGAAATGTTGCAAATTATTTAGAATAGTCCTGCGCACACAGGACATGTGGTAGTACGATGGAGCTTTGCCAGATGCGGCTCGAAGATCAATCTTTAATTGACTTGGGCGACTTTCCAAAATAACCCCTCGACCTCGATCATAGAAATGACTCGATCCCGTGCATCAACGTGCACCATCCAAACATCCATTTCGCCCAAGTCCAAAACACTTTTTATTTTATTCACCAAGTCAAATTATTTTATAAATTTCTACGGTAAAGACAATACCATAGTCTCATTTTAAATCATAGTTGGATTTTTGGCTAAATTTCTCAAATTGAATATTTTTTTGTCTATGCTTTGACTAAGCATTTATTTTTTCCAGAGTGTTCTAGTTCATACTATTGCATAAACTAGATTTTTATTTATGGTGTCAAGGGTGACTAATTCAATAACAAGATTGGCTATACAATGGAATTAGGAATAGCTATAACTTAAAAACAAGAATTTAAATTACTAGAATTTAAATAAGCATGCAATAATAATTTAGAATAGAATTTAAATAATTTAAAATACTGAGATTCAAATATGATTAAATATGTAACTTGCCTTGCTCAAAAGCTTGATGGTCCAACTCTTCGAATAGTTCGGGTTCCACGGAGTCGTCAAAATCTACACACGAAAACGAAGCAAATTCAAAAAAATTCAAATGAACTACAAATTAAATAATTTCAGTATATATAGCTAGATCTTGATTTTACATGAATTTAAAATTTTGAATCAGTAAAATCATAGCTCGAACGAGGGAGAACAGGCTCTCGAAAGTTTGAAAAACACATGAAACGATGAAATTGGGGATTTTCATAATTTTTGGAATAAATTTTCTAAAGGAAAAACAGTTTATTACGTCACGATGGTGTCAACACCAGAATTTGATTTTTGGATGAATTAAATTCTTGAAGAAAAACAAGGAAATGCCATGTGCGCAGTGACTGGGTTGCCACATGGGTAGGAGGTGATGAGGTAGCCGTGACATGGCCTGCCATGTGGCGGCCATGTCGACCGAGACAAGAAAGCGATGCGAAGCGCAGAGCTTCGGCTGGCGCTACGCGCCACGGCGAGGCTTGGCTGGGGTACCAAAAGGCGGATAGGGGTGAGGGGAACCTGGGGCTTTCGGTTTCATCGATGAGGCGCAAGGAGGTGGCCAGCGATGAGGAGGAAAAGCGGTGGCGGCGGTGGTCGGAGATGGCGACGGGGCTCTGGCGGGTTCCCAGAGAAAAGAGAGCGAGCACCGAGTGGAACATGCTCGTGCGAATCTGATGGTGAAGACATTGGTGGCGGAGGACCTTTGCCGGCAGCGCAGTGGCTGGTGGAAGGAGCTCCGGCCAAGGCATTGCGAGCTCAAAAAGCCAACGAAAGAAGGCGCAAGGAGAGAGGGAGAAATGGGGGAAAAGGAATACGAGGATGAGAGGCAAGTGGGGCTCCATTTATAGAGGACGAGGAGGAGCAGGGAAGGAGCTCGTCGGCATGGGCGCACGGGCGAGCTTCGGCTTGCGCAGGGCATGGCGTGGGCCGGCGGGATTCGTGGCAAGAAATGAGAGCATGGGCACGGGCAGCGGCGGGACGTGGCAGGTGGGGTGATGACACGAGCGGCATGACGAGGGCATGAGCGATGGGGTGGTGACGCGGATTGGTACGGGGGCGGCATGGGGCGGCAACGGGAAGAAAGGGGAGGGGAAGAAGAACAGGAGGGGGAGGCGCTAGCGGGTGGGGCTCGCTTGTCGGCTAGACAAGGAGAGGTCGCTGTGTGGGCGAGCTGGGCTGGCAGAGCGGGAAAGAAAGGAAGGGAAAAATGGGTCAGGAAAGAGATTCGGCCCAACTGCAAAAACCAAATTTTTGATGTTTTAACAAATACAGGAATGGAGTTAAATCATTTAGGATTTAGAAAATACCAAATAGGGCCCAAAAATTAAGGAAAAATTCACAGAAATTCCCTAACTTATTTTGAACTTAATAAAATTATTTTCAACTTAAAATTGACTTTTATTTTTGGGCATAACTTATTTTTAATTTCTAGAAAATAGGAAAACTTTTTTTGAAATACCAAAAAATTAAGGAAATTAAGTAAAATTTTATTTTTAACTTTAAATCCAATAAGACTCCAGTAAACTCCATAAATTTTCTTTTTGTCTTTTAAAATCCAGGAAATTCAATAAAAGCATGAAAACTCTTTTAAGTTCAGAAAATCCAATAAAATAATAACTTTATAAATTTTAAAATAGCAACATAACCTTGGGATGTTACAGTTTGTCTCCATATTGTGATTTATCTTTTTTACTCTTCTCTTTCTGTATTTAATTTTATATGCAACTTTGACTCTTGATTAGGTTGTTTAGCTTAGTCTGGAGTGATTAGTGAACTTATAAAGACTTAGATTATTTAGGCATTGAATTATGAAAATATATTTAATTGATTTACTTGCTAAAAATATGTTTTTAGCCTAAAGATTTAAAAATCACCTATTCACCCCCTCTAGTCAATTATCCTTGATCCTACAAGCACGTCCACCGCCCGGGCTGCATGCTTGTCGCCCAAAGAACCACGTCACCCACCCTGACAAACGACATCCGCAAGGCTCCCGCTAGGACAAGCGCGCCCACATGCCCTCCCCCTTTGAACAAGTCACACGACTAATGCCCGAACAAGCCTCCTCCGCACAAGTGTTGCCCGGTCTCTGCTGTCGGACCCGGGAGTAACACCCACAAATCCTTTTTGTATTTCTAAACTAGTCTTATGATCAGTAGCTAGTTCACACAGTAAACAAATATGGTAATATCCATAAATCGCATAATTTTATTAATAAATATCAGAGTTTATTACAAGAAAAGCTTACAAGCCAACAATAAAGAATACAGCGGAAGACGAAGAAGTAGTAGAGTCCAGCTGATCTGCCACAAGCAATCGACTGGGGTAGCAGCCTAGTCGTCGCGATTATCGAAGTCCTTCTCCTCTGAAATTTATTTGCATTAAGCAAAGGTAAGCCCAAATAATCGTGTTCATGAGTTACACTCATACAGAGTTAATGCATGCATGGATATTATCAAAAGAAGGCTTATAGGGTTATTTGTGCAAAAGCAATATTTGACATTTTAAATACAATAGCTAAGTTCAAAAGCTCAAATTCTACAATAACTAAAATTGAGTTTTAACTGAATTAATAAAGCTAGTGTAGGCACCAACCTAACAATAACTTAAACACAGAGCACCACTGGGCTTCAACCCATAATTTTTCTCATAGACACCAATCCATGTCATAAACTATTTTATAAAACCTTTTGAAAACAAAAATCAAAGTCTAACTTTGAGTGACTTTGCTCAGCATGTCCATGACCATGGTCACGGCAGTTCGAATAGTTTTACACTTTGCAGAGGTTGTACAACTTTACCCATAAGAGATAATTTGATTAATATGTCGACCAATACACGCTTTCGAAGGTGTACGACTAAGCAATTATCATAAGACATTTACAATGCATCCTCCAGTGTAAGTTACACCCGCTAAGGTTTCACCTGAGGATGGTTAAGTTCACCACACCCAGGCCCCCTTTTGCGCTACACGGCGGCTTATCCAGCGACACGACCTATGTCCACGACGGCTTAAAACCAGTGACACGACTCGTGGGTCACTCCAATGGTGCAACCCGCATTGGTGGATATAAATTATTTAGCCAAGTCTTGCCCACACAGGACATGTGGTGGTACGGTGGAGTTTTGCAAGATGTGCCTCGAAGACCGGTCCTTAACTGACTTGGGCGACTTCCAAAATGACCCATGGGCCTCAACCATTCCCTAAACCTGCACCTACCAACTATTCATTTTCGCCCAAGTCCAAACCAGTTTTCTTTTTATTTCATTTTTAAATCATTTGTAAACTTCCATGGCACACCAATGCTATGAATAAAATTTAAACAATATTTGATTTTTGGCTGTAAATTTCTAAATAAAATACTTTTGGGTCTAAGCATGACTAAGCATAATTTTTTTTCCAAATGATCCTAGTTCATATTATCGTATCAACTAGATTTTATCTAGGGTGATAACATGTTTGATTCAATAACAACATTGGCCTTACAAAGGATTTAAGCATAACTATAAATTTAAAAACAGGAATTTAAATAACTGGATATAAAGAAGCATGCAGTAATAATTTAAACAGAATTTAAATAATTTGAAATACTAGAATTCAAATATGATCAAAGATGTAACTTGCCTTGCTCAATTAGTTGTTGTTCTCAATCATGCCCAGGTAATTCTTGTGAATAAATTACTTGTAATTAATTAGTATTAATTAGTCCGATCATGCTAACTACATACCATATTTGTTATATCGCGTACTCTGAGATCAAGTTGTTGTGGCTTTAAGTAATTTCGAACATGCAAGACTTTGTAGTATTTTATAGCAACGGTCTCAAATGCTGAAGTTTGGACTCGTTCGGTTGGATCATCGAGATGCTAGTACAAGATGGTCCGGCGCGGAGGATCGACGCGATGAATATTCACAAGCTTAGGAGCTGCATCTGAAAGGAGTTCAACACAGAGCCAATGACTAAGAAACTTGTCATCGAGGGGATGACCTGCACGAATAGGGGAGGGCAGGGTGTATGGGGGCTAGTCAAGGTGAATGGAAGTGTAGCATGGGGCCAGTATATGCAGATTGCTTCCTAGCCCGAGGCGGTGATATACGGGAAGTCGATAATGTACGAGAATTTCGGACTCAAGGCGTTGGGAAACCTTGATGATGCTGAGGCCTCGGGAAGTGGGCAACCATAGGCGGAGCTTGAAGACGGTAGCACAGAATGTGCTGTTTTGAAGGAAGTCAACGAGAAAAGATAATTTTGTGCAAAATGAGGGAGCGGAACTATGGTGGTCAGACCACATTGACTATCACAAGTATCTAGCAGACCAGGATCTCTGGTTGGAGTTCGACGAGGATCTGAGGCCAAGCTCGGATGGTAGCGAGGAGGGTGCACACCAGTGGTGGTCCAACAAGCGAAATTGTGTCATTGGAGGTGCCTTATATGGCATCGAGACTTGATGATATCGTGGTGCGTTCGCATGTACTACCATAAGAAGAAGGGTCCTAGTGGGGGTTTGATGCCGACACCCTCTTAGTTGGGCAATATTTTCCTAGCAAGGTGGCTGTACAATAAGCTATAGCACGACACGCCTTGTCTACTAGTCATGTGTACCGGGTGCACTGGTCTAACCTAGGACATTACGTAGTGAAGTGCGTAGTGGAAGGCTGCCTTGGCAAGGTCAGCGCTCGCCGAGCAAAGTTCTTCAGCTCGGTCTTCACGGTCAAGGCAGTGACTGAACACACTTGCGAGCTTAGCGAGCCGCTGTGGCAGTATCGGAATGTGACTTTCGCATATGTAGAAAGCCTCATCAGCCACCTAGTTGCGGAGAAATGTCCGTCTCTCCCAACATCTTGATGTCGGAGTCGCTAATACGGTTGGTTATCGAATCAACTACAGCAAGGTTTGACGAGCCAAGCAGAAGGTTATCGGGTTCAGGACAGGACATACGAAGAGGCATACAACCTTGTGGCAAGAATGCTTCACTAGATTGCCGGAACAAATCCCGACACATAAATAAACAAGCTTAAAAGTGAAGATGCTGATGGAGGCTCCAAATATTTCATACTGGACTAGGTGTTCTGGGCATTCGCCCATTCCATAAAGGGCTCCAAGTTCTGTCATCCTATGCTCACAATGGATAACACTTTCCTCATAGAGAGGTACAAGGGCACAATTCTCATCGTGGTGGCGGTCGATACGAATGACCAACTTCTAGTTACAAGGTCATACATCCTGTTGGTTGTGGTTTCTAGCGAATGTGAAGCGGACAGTTGTGGAAGATCGGCCCAACGTATGCTTTGTTACAGACCGCAATGCTAGGTTGTTATCGGCTCTTAACACCATTAAGAATGGGACGAAAACCCTCACTAGTGGAATGACATGGAGACCCGGTGGTGCATGAAGCATCTTGTATCAAACTTCTTCACTCGGTTCCGAAATCAGGAACTCATAAAGACGTTTAAGGAGTTGTGCTTACAGAACAAGATGCGAAAGTTTAAGTCCATCTGAACAGATCTCAATCATCAGACTACGAGGCATACAAAAGAGTCCCTTTCGGAAGCACAGGAGGGACAGCAGGTCGCGAGCGGGCAATCCAGGAGCAGCATAAGTTTCATGCAGTTGATTAATCTCCGCGCACCTAAGTTGGAGAACCGATCCGCTTACATGACAAAGACAGTGCGAGACAGGAATTATGACAACTAAAATGTCCGTAAATTAAAATAGCGTCTTTGAAAGGTAGAGTTATCCTTAGGTCGCGGTTCAGATCCGTGGCTTTGGTTTCTTCCAAGGTCGCGGTTCGAATCAAGCGGCTTGGGTTTCTTCCCATTTTTTCCGTCTTCGTTATCTGCTTCCCACTAGTTTTCTTCTATAACGTAATGCATCAAGATTTTGACATCTACTTGTCGGCCTACTTGTCCGCGTATAATATATTCAGAGCTCCTTAGGTGACAACCACCGCACGAGAGGAACCTATACTTGTTTGTATTAGTTTTCAAGTGCTTGAATTACGGTGAGTGAGCGAAAATCATCATTTTTGTCGGAGAGGTAGTGACCGCGATGTCGGTAGAAAGGAAACGGCGGCGTCACGGAGGGAACGTGTCGGACCGGATTTTCTAATCCGAATCCTGCAGAAAACGCCGTGCTATTCCACGGATCGATAGATAGCACTCACAGCATTCTTGAATCATTCATACATGGCGTGAACTAAAGTATCAATATTACAAACAACGAGTGACATAGACCACGTCGGGTCGAGTTTTACAACGAGGGCGATCGTGCCAAATTGATTACAATACAGAACACAGAATGCGATAGCGGAAGCAAAAGGTAGAGCTCATCTCTTCACAGTAAGCGATGGGGCACCTGTAATGCATCGATATTACCCAAGGACCGGATAATATCGGTTTATGCGCAAGTACCAACGAGTCAACTTAGATCGCTGCGAGGCCTAGACTACGATCCTAGACTACTCTTCGTCGTTTCCTTGTCCATCAACCTCGGTTCCTCGTAGTAAGCATAGTCTCCTCCATCAGCGTCATCTGAAGGGTTTGGGGGAGAGCGAGGATGAGCACAACTACCGTGCTCGCGAGCCAATACACAATGCAATGATATACATGCAAGGCTTACAAGGATGGCTCGGTTCTTTTATTTGCAGAAAGCAATACTTTTAAATATCATAAGTACAAATTCCTAGCACTTAGCATTTTTAACAATTTCATTTTAGTTAAAGAGAGAAATTGTGCAATATTTATATTAGCAGAGGTTACCTCCACCTTCATGCTTAATTTTGATTGTGGTTACATCCACCACTAAACGACAGGTACAAAGACCCAGAATATCCAAACTCGAGGCTAGGTGAGCCATACAATTTTCATACCACCCAACAAGGTTTTGAAATAGAACTAACTCAAGTTAAGTTCCCATGTCCGCTTTGACCGTAGGCACTACTGTTTAAGCAGTTTATAACTCTGCAGAGATTGTACACTTTACCCACAAGAGACAATTAACTCATTGCCCTACGATTCCGTAGTCGTGTAGAGAGGTTGTCACAATAACTTTTCTAAATATCTCGCCTTCCCTCGTCTCACCCATATGGGGTTATGCCCATACGTTGCGCGGATGTCCACCTCGGCGACAGCGTAGCGTGGCTACACCTCAAACGATCGCGAACTTCACCCTTGACTGGTGTCCCATCCAAGCCCGACATACCCAGAGCTTGTGCCTCCTTTAACCCTCCGGTGAGATGATTTTGGATTTGATAAATGTACTAAGCCAAGTCGCAGATTTGTTTGATTTGTGGTTGTACTTATTATACAGAGAGGTCGTGACAAGATTAAGTCCTTAGGGTTGTCCCGGACGGCTCAACCACATTCCCACCATTCTCGTGCTACATCCGCACCCACCATCTTACCATCCGCCTGCACGGGTATTAGCGATTTAGGGTTTTGAGATGTAAAATACAACAATGCAACCATCTCGCCATTTACGCAATGACCGCCCAAATCATTTTATGTTTGAAATGATGATGATTAGGACATTTTAATGTCCCGGTTTAAGCAAGTCTAGCATGTCGCCAAGTACAACCTATAGCTAGTATTACCATATAGTTACTAGGGTGACAACGGTTAAGGGATTCAAGTTGTCAAGGGTGGCATAATAATTAGTTATTCAACAAATGGGTATTAACTACCTTAAGCTTTAACATACATTTGATTAAAGAATTAAAGCATGCAATTTGCTATTTTAAAAATATAATTCACATAAAATGTAGGCTCAATATGATCAAAGTATTGACTCGCCTTGGTTGTAGGGAGAGAGTCCGAGTAGTCTTGTCCTTGATCGACGTGGAGGTCTCCTGCGTCTCCAAATCTCTGCGCTAAGTACTGGGAAAAAGACATAACGAGCAAAAGGACTAATAAATATACAAGAATACCCAAATGAACTCCAAATTGAACAAGACCTATGCCATTAGCAAGATCTCGATTTTAGAAATTTTTAGAAATTTATTTCATAATTTTGGAGTTGAAATGAGGAGATAATAATAATTAAAGTCTAGCTTTTAAAATAAAAAAGAAAAAGGAATTGAAATCACAGAAATAAAAGAAAAAAAAGCGCCCGATTAACAAAACCGCCCGCCCAAAAGCTCAGCCAGCGCAGCGCACGCGTCAGCGGCGGCACGCGGGCGCTAAAAAGAGGAGGCGAGTGCGCTCGGCCGAGCAGAAGGAGGCGGGGGTATGCGGCGGCGCCGAAGGAAGGGGGAAAGAAAGAGGCGCAGCGGCGCGCCGAGGGGAAGAGGAGGCGGCTCGGCGACGCCGGAACCGGAGGGGCTCGGAGCTCACGGCGATGGCAACGGGAAGGACGGCGGCGACGACGACGACTACGGAGGTGCGGCTAGGGCGGCGACGACCGGAGGCGGCGACGGCGGCGGCAACGGCGACCGGGAGGTACGTCGCCTCCTCTCCTTCTTTCTTTCTTGCTTCTTCTTCCTCCTCGGGTCGCTTCTTGCTTGGGAGGGAGAGGAAGAAACGGGAGGAACGAGGGGAAGAAGGCGGCGGCGGGCTTTAAAGCGGCGCGCGAGGAGGGGGTCCGCGGCGGCGCGCCGAGCGCAGCGTCGGCGCACGGAGGTCATGATAGCGGCTTGGCGTGCGTGCGAGGAGCGGTGGCGTGCCGCAACGCACGCGCGCATGCGAGGCGGAGGAAGGAGAAGTCGGTCGGTGTGGGGTTGACCTTGGCAAAGGGGGTCGGAGAAGGGCATCACAAAACCTACCACACTTTAAACGGAATCTCGACCCGAGATTCGAGTGCCTCCGAGAACGAGGACGGAAATCCGGCTTAAGTTGATCTTCTCTCCCGGTGGCTTCTTTGGTAGTGACGGCCCATCAACCTTACAAAGACGGATGACTTGACGTCTTGTCCGCTTCGACGACATCGAGGATCTTGACCGGTGCTCGGATAAGTCAAATCCTTATCAAGTCGCGATGGCTTCGACAGAGTCCGCTTCTTAGGGTACTCGAGGCATTTCTTTAGTTGAGAGACATGGAACACGTTATGGACGTCGACAAACTTTGTGTAGCTCCACCGATAGGCAACTTCTCCACGCTTAGCGGTGATCGAACGGGCTATGTATCTTGGTGCGAGCTTGCCTTTAACTTTGAATCTTCGGTTCCACGAGCGGCGATACCTTGAGATACACAAGATCTCCAACGAAGGTTAAGTCTCTTCGACGGTTGTCGATAACTCTTCTATCTGGACCGAGTAGCGAAGGCGATCTACGATTAGTCGAACTTTCTCTTGACTTGCTTGAGAGTATCCGGTCCAAGACATATCCTTCACTGATTCGACCAATGCAGAGGAGTTACGCATTTTCTTCCATAGAGTGCTTCAAATGGGGACATTTTCAAACTTGATCTGATAACTATTATTGTATGCAAACTTCGGCATACGGTAGAGATTTTTCCTGGTCTACGGTAAACTCTAAAGCACAAGCTCAAGCATGTCTTCTAGGATTTGATTTGTTCTTTCCGTCGACCATCGGTCTGCGGGTGATAGGTCTTTGAAGGTAAGGTGTGTTCCAAGGGCATCATGCAAACTAGCCCAAATGCGAGGTAAATTGAGAACCTCGATCGGAGACTATTCTCTTGGGTACTCCATGCAAACACACGATCGAGCCATGTATAACTCGGCTAACTTGTCTCCCTTGTAAGTTGTCTTCACGGGGATGAAGTGGGCGACTTTAGTCAATCTGTCAACTATGACCCATCTTGAGTCACATCAGGACTTAGTTCGAGGTAGACGAGTAATGAAATCCATTCGATTTCTTCCCATTTCCACCGAGGATCTGTAAGGGTTGTAGCAATCCACTGGTCTTTGATGTTCAGCCTTGATTCACGACATACATCACAACAAGCTACATACTCGGCGATATCTCTTTTCATTCGTGGCCACCAATACAAAATCTTCATGTCTTGATACATCTTGGTGCCGCTGGAGTGCGAGTGTAAGTGAACTGTGAGCTTCCTTTAGAATCAGATCTCGAGTTCCTTACGGTGGGGAACAAAGAGACGTTTCCCATACCATAGGATTCCTGTGATCTTCGACATCTTAGGGCCTTTCCTTGGCCATGAGATGCTTGAATCTCTGGACTCAGGATGTCCTTCTTGAGCGGCCTTGATCCGCTCTTCTAGAGTTGGATGGGCCTCTCAGTGGCTAGTGTGCCTTGCTCTATTAACTCAAGGTTGAGGGCTTCAAATTCCTTGCGAGCTCAAGGTTGATGTTCTTGAATCATGACATTCTTGCGGTAGGATTTACGGCTTAATGCATCGGCAACTACATTAGCCTTTCCAGATGATAATGGACATCCAAGTTATAATCCTTTATTAATTCCAACCATCTTCTTTGTCGGAGGTTGAGGTCCGATTGGGTGAAAATGTACTTGAGACTCTTGTGGTCGTGTAGATATTACAATGATTTCCAATCAAGTAATGCCGCTAAATTTTTAAGGCATGCACTCGCCGCTAACTCCAAATCATGAGTTGGATAATTGTCTTCGTGAGTACTGAGTTGTGCGGAAGCATAAGCTACAACTTTTCCTCCTTGCATGAGTACGCAACCAAGACCTTGGCGCGATGCATCACAATGAACTTCGAAGTCTTGATGTATATCCGGCGGGATCAATACAGTGCGAAGTTAACTTCTTCTTCAATTCTTGGAAACTCTTTTCACAAGCCATCCAATCATACTTCTTTTCCTTTTTAGCGAGATGGGTCATCGGTTTGGAAAGCTTGGAGAATCCTTCAATGAAGCGTGCAGTAGTATCCAGGCCAGAAAACTACGCACTTCACACCGATGTGGGTTGTTTCCATTCCATTCACATTGCTACTTTGGATGGATCAAGCGCAATTCCTCCAGTGGATACAATGTGTCCGAGAAACCGATTTCATGAAGCCAAAATTCACATTTCTTGTACTTGGCATAAAGATGATTCTCTTTAAGCTTTCTAAGACCAATTGCAAGTGTTCGAATGTTCTTCATCGGTCTTTGAATAGATCAAGATGTCGTCTATGAACACGACAACAAACTTGTCTAAGTATTCCATGAATACTTTGTTCATGAGGTTCATGAAGTAAGGTTGGCGCGTTGGTCAAGCCAAAGCGGCATGACGGTGAACTCATACGAGCCATACCAGGGTGGTAAAAGCCGCCTTAGGAATATCCTCATTCTGATCTTAAGCCGATGGTATCGACCTCGTGTCTATCTTGGAGAAAGCGATGCTCCATCCAAGCGATCGAACAGTCATCAATGCGAGGTAAGGATACTTGTTCTTGATGGTCACATCATTGAGTGCTCAGTAGTCCACACATAATGTCTGGCGGTGCCATCTTTCTTCTTCACAAAGAGAGGCGGCGAACCCGGGGAGAAGAACTAGGTCTAATGAAACCTTTGTCTTGCAAGTCTTCAATTTGTGTCTTAAGTTCTTCAAGTTAGCGGTGCCATTCGTATGGTCTCTTAGCAATTGGGGCTGTCCACGGCTTCAAGTTGATGACAAACTCAACCTCTGCTGCAGTGGCATGCCAGTAATTCTTCAGGAAGACATCGGGTAAGCTTGAACTACGAGCGTTGTCTCTAGGGACAACTCTCAAGGTGGTGGATTGTTCTTTTCAAAGGAGAGAACGATCCACACTAACTCTTATCGTGGTCTCTGGGTTCTTGGTGAGCACCACTTTTCATTGGCGCAATCTATCAATCCTTGATATTTGGCCAACCAATCCATCCTAGGATGATATCAGGCGTTTGAGATTCCCAGCACGAAGGTTTGCTAGAATCGGAATGTTCCATAGCAATTTCTACCACTGGGACTGGTGAGGTAGCACAAAGGGATCCCGGGTGAGCTAAGTACCACGGGTTTCTTTAACTTATAGGTTGGCAACTTAAGCCTTTCGACAAACTTTCTTGAAATAAAAGAGTCGAAGCTCAGAATCAAACAAAACTTGCAGTGCTTCGAATTAACAGGAACGTACCCATTAGTACTCTGAGGCACCTTGAGCTTCCTCGGGTGTGGCGTGGTTCACCACGGCCATGGCTTTGTGTTGGTGTAGACCTTGATGCCCGAAGTCGGTGACTCTTGCTTGGGTGGGGTCTGCCTTGGTAGCGTTACTCTGTGTTGAGTCTCGTTGGAGCATTCACCGGTGAGGGGGCGACATGGCGAAGTGTCCTTTTTCTCCACAAGCGGCCGATGGAGGTTTCTTCTTGGATTGACTGCTTTGGTTGCCGGCCGGGGCGGAGAGCACGAATCCACTTCCTTGGGGCGGGGTGGAAACTTGAGTTTTCGAGAGGAGGTGCAGACGATCCGAAGATGAGGCGCCTTGGAAGGTAGGCTTCGGGAAAGCTACCTTGTGGCCTCTGAAATGACATCTTCCTTTTGCGGCTAATCTCCAGTCTTCTTCTCATTTTCACAAATGAGGGCTTTATTAACTAGCTGCTGGAAGCTAGCGTAATCATGGAGGATAAGCTGTCCTCTCATGTCTTCCCCGCATTCCTTCAACGGCGGTCGATTTCTCTTCTTCATCGGCTACATCATTGGGGCGTAGCGAGCAAATTTGGTTAAACTTGGTTAGATACTCATTTATCGACATCCGACCGCTGCAGAAACTCACGAATTCATTCTTCTTCAATCTCATTGTTCCACTGAGTACGGTTGGCCCCAGCGGCCTTGAATTCTTCCAGAGAATCGGTGCCATGCGGGTTCAACTTCACTTGTTGTATTTCCGCAACTTCTTCTATTGCGCGAGAGGCAGCGGGATCTTGTGGGGCTCCAATCGTAGATGCTACGACTTCCGCCATTCCGGCTTCTTCTTCCTCTAGATTCTCATCACCTCGGGCGCGAGGTAATTCTCCCACTGTGCGTGGCGCTTTCGATTGATGGTGGCGAAATCCACCTTGTCTTCATTTGAGCAGCGGGCAAGACGAAGTTTCTTCTCCGTGTCCCCGAGCGGTCTTCGACTTCTAGCGGTTCATTGGCGCGGCAAAGGTGAGGGTCGGGTCTCGAGAAAATCTGCCGACTTGGAGTTGCGGCGGTTGAGTCGATCTGCGATTGTTTAATAACGCTCAAGAATCTGAATCTCTTTGAAACATGACTTGAGTCATTGTCGGGTTTCTTGGTGGTGGAGGAGGCGATTCTGTCCTCGGCCTTGGCCACGACCACGCCACGGCCTCTTCCTCGGCCTGCTGGCGAAGGCTCCACTGATGCGGCGGCTCTTCTTGGCGGCATCTGAAGAAACTCAAGCTTAGAACGAGAGGGAGTATATGAGGTTCACTAGCCCTCTAAGGCACACACAGACAAGAACAAAACCAACGGGAAGAACGAAACAAGTACAATACAAAGCCTAGGCGGCTATACTATAATAAGGGGTTAAGTGTTACATGACTCTCGAACAAAGCTTATACACTAAGCTAAGTCATGACACTGAATACAAGCGCCGTGCTATTCCTCGGATCAGAGATAGCACTCACAGCATTCTTGAATCATTCATACATGGCGTGAACTAAAGTATCAATATTACAAACAAAGAGTGACATAGACCACGTCGGTCGAGTTTTACAACAAGGGCGATCGGGCCAAATTGATTACAATCTGAGAACATCGAATGCGATAATGAAGCAAAGGGTAGAGCTCATCTCTTCACAGGCAAGCGACTGGGGCACCCTGTGTACGACTGATATTACCCAAGGACCCGGATAATATCGGTTGTACGCAAGTACCAACGAGTCAACTTAGACTGCGCCGAGGCCTAGACTACAGATCCTAGACTACTCTTCGTCGTTTCCTTGTCCATCAACTTCTGGTTCCTCGTAGTAAGCATAGTCTCCTCCATCAGCGTCATCTGAAGGGTTTGGGGGAGAGCGAGGATGAGCACAACTACCGTGCTCGCGAGCCAATACACAATGCAATGATATACATGCAAGGCTTACAAGGATGGCTCGGTTCTTTTATTTGCGAAAGCAATACTTTTAAATATCATAAGTACAAATTCCTAGCACTTAGCATTTTTAACAATTTCATTTTAGTTAAAGAGAGAAATTGTGCAATATTTATATTAGCAGAGGTTACCTCCACCTTCATGCTTAATTTTGATTGTGGTTACATCCACCACTAAACGACACTGGGTACAAAGACCCAGGAATATCCAAACTCAGGGCTAGGTGAGCCCGCCACAATTTTCATACCACCCAACAAGGTTTTTGAAATAGAACTAACTCAAGTTAAGTTCCCATGTCCGCCTTTGACCGTAGGGGCACAGGCTGTTTAAGCAGCTTTATAACTCTGCAGAGATTGTACACTTTACCCACAAGAGACAATTAACTCATTGCCCTACGATTCCGTAGTCGTAGTCGAGAGGTTGTCACAATAACTTTCTAAATATCTCGCCCCTTCCTCGTCTCACCCATATGGGGTTATGCCCATACGTTGCGCGGGATGTCCACCTCAACGATCAGCGTAGCGTGGCTACACCTCGGCGGCGAACTTCACCCTTGACTCTGTCCCATCCAAGCCCGACATACCCGAGCTTGTGCCTCCTTTAACCCTCCAAAGTGAGATGATTTTCGGATTTGATAAATGTACTAAGCCAAGTCGCAGCTTGTTGCGGACTTGTGGTTGTACTTGTTATACACAGGAGGTCGTGACAAGATTAAGTCCTTAGGGTTGTCTGGACGGCTCAACCACATTCCCACCATTCTCGTGCTACATCCGCACCCACCATCTTACCATCCGCCCAGACGGGGTATTAGCAGTTTAGGGTTTTTGAGATGTAAAATACAACAATGCAACCATCTCGCCATTTACCATAATGACCTGCCAAATCATTTTATGTTTGAAATGATGATGATTAGGACATTTTAATGTCCCGGTACTTAAGCAAGTCTAGCATGTCGCTCAAGTACAACCTATAGCTAGTATTACCATATAGTTACTAGGGTGACAACGGTTAAGGGATTCAAGTTGTCAAGGGTGGCATAATAATTAGTTATTCAACAAATGGGTATTAACTACCTTAAGCTTTAACATACATTTGATTAAAGAATTAAAGCATGCAATTTGCTATTTTAAAAAATATAATTCACATAAAATGTAGGCTCAATATGATCAAAGTATTGACTCTTGGTTGTAGGGAGAGAGTCAGAGTAGTCTTGTCCTTGATCGCGTGGAGGTCTCCGCGTCTCCGAAATCTCACGCGCGAAATCACCGAAAAAGACATAACAGGCAAAAGGACTAATAAATATACAAGAATACCCAAATGAACTCCAAATTGAACAAGACCTATGCCATTAGCAAGATCTCGATTTTAGAAATTTTTAGAAATTTATTTCATAATTTTTGGAGTTGAAATGAGGGAGATAATAATAATTAAAGTCTAGCTTTTAAAATAAAAAAAGAAAAAGGAATTGAAATCACAGAAATAAAAGAAAAACAAAAGCGGCCCAGTTAACAAAACCGGCCCGGCCCAAAGCCTCACCAGCGCAGCAAGCGCGCCTGTGCGCGGCCGCTGGCGCGGCTAAAAAGAGGGAGGCGAGGTGCGCTCGGGCGAGAGCGAGAGGAGGCGGGGGGGTAGCGCGGCGGCGCGAAAGGTGGGAAAAGAGGCGCAGCGGCGCGGCGGAGGGAAGAGGAGGCGGCGGCGGGCGCGACGGAACCGGAGGGCTCGGGAGCTCACGGCGATGGCAACGGGAAGGGCGGCGGCGGCGGCGACTACGGAGGTGCGGCTAGGCGGCGACGGCCGAGGCGGCGGCGGCGGCGAACGGCGACACCGGGAGGTACGTCGCCTCCTCTCCTTCTTTCTTTCTTGCTTCTTCTTCCTCCTCGGTCGCTTCTTGGGGAGGAGAGGAAGAAACGGGAGGAACGAGGGGAAGAAGGCGGCGGCGGGCTAAAGCCGGCGCGAGGAGGAGGTCCGCGGCGGCGCGCTGGGCGCGGCGTGCGCGACGGAGGTCATGATAAGCGGCTTGACGGCGTGCGGCGAGGACGGCGGTGGCGTGCACGCAACGGCACACGGCGCATGCGAGGCGGGAGGAAGGGAGGGGGTCGGTCCGGCGGGGGGTTGACCTTGGCAAAAGGGGGTCCGGAGAAGGGCATCACAGAACGGTACATTGCTTCAGCGCTCATCAAGATGCTGCTGGAGAAGGGCTATGCTGTCAAGACGACAGTCAGAAACCCCGGTGCGATTCTTCTTTCTTTCCAGTTCAATGCTTCGTGCTTTTTCCTTTCATTTAGCCGGACAAATCTTCACTTTCGCAGAACGGACAGTTAATACATGTTTTCAGTATATAATTTGTGTTTACTTTGGTAGATTCAGCCGGAACACACTTGTGAACAGCAGATCCTGCAAGAATCTGCTTAACCACAATGAATGCTAAGTAGGCTTAGCTTAGCTACACCAGCAAGCAAAGCACGAATCTTAAATGTTCCAATTTGAGCTCATGGCTGTTTCATCTCTGACCTATGCCGCTATGCGTGAGCTGTTGTGAGTTTTTATGGTCCCAAGACAACGCATGCTAAGAATTCACAGGGATGGGTTTAACTTCTGAAGCTGCTAGGTATTGTGATTTTGAATCCCAGATGACATGAAGAAGAACTCCCACCTCAAGGACTTGCAAGCACTTGGCCCCTTGAAGGTCCTCCGCGCTGACTTAGACGAAGAAGGCAGTTTCGACGAAGCAGTTGCCGGCTGCGACTACGCCTTCCTCGTCGCCGCTCCGGTGAACGTCAAGGCAGAGAACCCTGAGGTGAACAACCATTACAACTAAACCTAGTTTTAACGTCACTTTTACTTTGTCATTTGTTTTGTCGGTCTATTGGTTGAGTTGGCAAGCATCCTTCAACGTGTCACTCACTATCTGAGCCCGCTATTGACAACTGTCTACTTGTTTTTCTTTTGTGATGAGTGATGACATACTGTTTTTACTTCGTTTGGTGACGGCAGAGAGAGGTGATTGAGCCTGCTGTCCGAGGAACTCTCAACGTCATGAGGTCGTGCGTGAAAGCGGGGACGGTGAAGCGCGTGATCCTGACATCGTCGTCTGCCGCGGTCGCCAGCAGGCCGCTGCAAGGCGGCGGCCATGTGCTGGACGAAGAGTCATGGTCCGACGTCGAGTACCTGAGAACCGAGAAGTCGCCACTTTGGGTACATATACATGTTCAGTCAGAGCCAGTCTCCAACAGTCATTTACAGATCGATAAAACGATGTGCCGTGTTTCATTGCAGGCATACTCTGTCTCAAAGGTGCTTTTAGAGAAGGAAGCATGCAAGTTCGCGCAGGTGAACAACATCAGCCTGGTCACCGTGTGCCCAGTCGTCACGGTGGGTGTGGCACCGGCTCCGATTGTCAACACGAGTGTCCCCGCTTGCCTCTCCTTGCTATCCGGTGAGGAGGAGCACAAGATGCAGCAAAAACCTTCTGAACTTCTGGTGTTCTTTGCGTCCCGGTCGTGTCCGATGTTATATAGTGGTTACTCCGTGTGTAATTTCAGGCGACGAGGCTACGATCGACGCCCTGAAAAGCGTCGAGAAGGCCACCGGTTCGATTCCGATGGTTCACGTGGACGATCTCTGCCGTGCCGAGATGTTCGCCGCCGAGGGGGAGTCGGTCTCAGGGAGGTACATCTGCTGCAGTCTCAACACCACCGTCGTGGAGCTCGCCCGTTTCCTGGCAGGAAAGTACCCACAGTACAACGTGAAAACCAATTGGTACGAGTTGTCCTCAAAACTCAAGTCCTCAACACGCATGTCCGTTGCGTTTTTTATGATGCTCGTGCACTGATAACGCGAGTGTGTATGTTTAATTATCGCAGCTTTGGTGACCTCCCTGAGAAGCCCAGGGTCTGCCTTTCGTCTGAGAAGCTCGTCCAGGACGGGTTCGAGTTCAAGTACAAGACCCTGGATGAGATATACGACGATGTCGTCGAGTACGGCAAGGCGTTGGGAATTCTGCCGTTCTAATGCTGCTCTAGTTACGATCGGTGATCTGAGCCAAACGACGCTAGCTCTCGCAGAATAAGCCTATGGTACCAAGTTGTTGGAGAGTTCGTATTAGATCTAAATAATGAGTTGTATTGAAGTTGGATTCTATTGTGAAACTATAAATAAAAGTGTGGGATCTCACGGGATACACACAATATTCCGACGCCTACATGGTATCGAGCCACCGCTCACCACCAAACCCTAACCCTAGCCCTCCTCACGCACCTCGGCCGCCGCCGCCGTCGTACCTCAGCCGCCGCCACCGTCGTTCCCCTCCCCTTTGTACCGAGCGAATCCGGACAACGCGCTCGGGCCACGCACGCCGCTGCTGCGCCTCGCGGGCACGGGCTGGCGCGACTTCGGGTTGTGCGGACCGCCGCCGCCCTTTCGGGTAGTGTGGGCGCTGCCGCCGAGTCGCGCGCCGCCGTCGCTTAGGGGCTGCCGTCGCTCGGGTCGCACGGGTCACCGCGTCGCACGGGCTGCGCTGGAAGCCGCCACCGCGAGCCAAGGACCCGCCGAGGAGGAAGAGGGGCGAGAGAGCCGAGGACCCGCCCGCCGAGGAGGATGAAGGACGAGACCCGCCGATTCGGGGGGAGGGGAAGAAGAGATCGGGATTCGGGGGGAGGAGGAAAGAAGAGACCGGGAGAAGACTTCTCGGGAGGAAAAAAACCGAAGACCTCTCGGGAGAAAAAAAAACGAAGAAACCGAGGAAAGGTTTTATGCTACTGTTATGCATAATTTGGACAGTCGTAAAGACAGTCATCCAGGTTCGGCAGTTGATGCGTGAAGAATTGCCGTGATCGTGGGAGATACGCGCGGCATATCTTGGCAGTAATTGGCATTGCTCTGGTTGTTTGAGAAGATGAACCCTGAAGAAATTGAGGCTGTGAGGAAGGAGGAGGAAGAAGCCGCAATGAGGGCGGTAGAAGAGAGAAGAAAGGCAGTTGTTGAGACTATTTCCTCGCTAGTAACTCAAGGTGACATGAGAAGCATGTTACAAGACCTCTTTGCGGCAGGTATGATAGGTCCGAGGGTTGGTGCAGGGTTATCTGACTTCAAGTTGGAGCTAATACCGAATGATATAAAATTAGAAGGAAGTAAAAATTACCTGAGTTGGTCTAGAAGGGCTCAGCTAATTCTGAGGACAAAGGGGGTGGAGCACTATCTGCGGGAGACTTGTGTTGAGCCTGCAGACAAGGCAAGCATGGATTGGAGGATGTGGAACACCACCAACTCTGTGGTGGTAGCTTGGTTGCTAACTTTTCTCTCTCCATCCATCACTCGAATGGTGGAGATGATGCAGAGTGCACCGGCAATGTGGAAGATGTTGAGCAACATGTACTCCGGATCAGGAAATGTGATGATGATGGTGGAGGTCCAAGGCAAGATGGAGGCCCTGGAACAGGAGGAGAACACTGTCCAAGAGTATGCTAGTGAACTACAGCAACTGTGGGCAGATTTAGATCACTATAATCCACTGCAATTAACATGTACTGGTGATATTGAGGCTGGTAGAGTGTGGCTGCAACGCAGACGGGTTACACACTTTCTAAAAGGACTAAATCCGAAGTTTGAAAGTCGAAGGGTTGCCATGTTTCACTTAGCAAACTTGCCTACTATGAAGGAGGTTATTTCGGCAATGGTGCAGGAGGATGTTCGACTACGAGTAATAGGAGATAACAACCCGGTTCGATCCACATATGCCATACCAGATGATAGGGAGTGCTACAATTGTGGGATAAAAGGATATCTGAGCCGTGCATGTCCTTCTTCACAGTACGGAGGTCGAGGTCGTGGTGGTCGTGGAGGCCGGGTTGGAGATTATCGAGGCCGAGGTGGAGATCGAGGCCGAGGTGGAGATCGTGGTGGCCGTGGGGATGGAGGTCGAGGAAGGGGCCGCGCTGGCCCCAGAGCTAATATGGCCCTGACAGAGGAGATCACGTCTGTTACTCTGACAGGCGATCAAGCTATGCAATAGGAGAAGTGGCAGCAAGGAAAGGCACTAGAGGAGACTTCTCATGATTCCACCTCATTTGGTCACTTTGCAAATTACGCCCATCTGGGCGAAGGTACTCAGGCACATGCCCTTGCATCCACATATAAGCACTCTTGTATTGATTGGATTATAGATTCAGGGGCATCCAAGCATGTCACGGGTTCTCTTAGTGTTTTTGCATCTTACACCCCATATACTCATTCTGAAACTGTCCAAACAACTGATGGGACCTCTCAGCTTATTCAGGGTGTAGGATCTGTAGAGTGCACACCATCTATTGCTTTGTCCTCCGTCTTGCATGTTCCCTCCTTTCCAGTCAACCTTCTTTCAGTTAGTTCTATCATTGATCAATTCAAATGCACTGTCACATTTAATGAGGATTCGTGTTTGTTCCAGGAGAATAGAACTGGGAAGAGGATTGGGACTGAAATAAGGCGTAATGGGCTATGTTACATTGATCACGTTGATGCGGCATTGGCTGTGGCTGTAGGAGGACTCGAGAGAGAAGTTTTGTTACATCATCGTCGCCTAGGACATTTATCATTTGAGAGTTTAAGTCAGTTATACTCTGATTTGTTCAAAAGGGTAGACAAGAGTAAACTTGTGTGTGATGCTTGTGAGCTTAGAAAGCATACATGGTCTACATATAGTAGTATTGGTCTTTGAGTTATGAACCTTTATATTAATACATTCGATGTTTGGGAGTGCGTGCTCGTTACTTACGTGAGTGGTTTTAAGTGGTTTGCCACATTTATTGATTGCTATACTCGTATGACTTGGATTTATATGATGAAGCACAAGAACAGAAGTCCTTCGGTGTTTTAGGACTTCCATAGGTGGTTGCTACCCAATTTGCAAAGGTTCGGATTCTTGATCGGATAATGGAGCTGAGTATGTTAATAAGTAGTTTGCAGCGTATCTCTCAGAAGAGGGAATACTTCATCAGACTACTTGTCTAGGAACCCCACCTCAGAATGGAGTGGCTGAAAGGAAGAATCGACATTTGTTGGAGGTAGCACGTTCACTCATATTTCAGATGAATGTGCCAAAGGGATTATGTAGCGAGACAGTAATGACGGCAGTGTATCTCATCAATCGTATGCCATCTCGAATACTTGGGATGAGGTCTCCAGCTGAACTTCTTTTGGGTCAACGAGAGTTCAAGGTGCCTCCCAAGGTATTGGTTGTGTGTGTTTTGTATGAGACCACCGACCATCGGTTGGCAAGTTGGATCCACATGCATTGAAATGTATCTTTATAGGCTATTCATCGAGTCAGAAGGGCTATAAATGCTGGAACCCAGTTGAACGAAGGTTGTTTGTGAGTATAGATGTGATATTCCGAGAGTTTGAGCCTTACTACATGAGTGGAGGTACTCTTGATCAGTATTTGGAGCTCTCTCCTATCATCGAGGGTGACAGTCGAGAGGGGGAGAACAAGGAGAGTCAACGAGAAGAAGAAGTTATTGTGGGAACAATTCCGTGCTCAAACCTAACGAAATATGCGAGAGATATCCTAGCTCCAAAAGAATTGAAAGTTTATCAGCGAAGACGCTTTGGGAAACAGGGGGAAAAGCAGAGAGACAAGCAGTTAGCACATGAGCCACCAACACAAGAACCAACGGCGGAGCTTTCTGAACAGCCGGCCTTGCCACAGCTTGAACAGCTTTCTGAATAGCCGACTGTCGAACCCGGGAATGAAGGATCCCGAATTCTCGTGTTCAAACACCATCCAGATTTCCGGTGTACAGTCTCACAAAATGAATATCACATTCATATCACGAAACGTAAATGGCATTAAATAAATAAGCTGTTTAATACAAAGGAGTCTCGAATAATAACATCAAATGCCAAATGATAAACACAATGAAATAACATAATAGTGGGAGCTACACGATGCGCCACAGGCAATCGTCAGGTCGAAGGCCTACTCATCCTGGTCCTCACGTCAATATAGCAGTCTTCTCTGAATAAGATTTATTCAAGAAGAGTGAGCACTATTACGTGCTCGCAAGTCACACCCAATATTGAAGTTAAATGCATGCATAAGGAAACAAGTGAGTGTGGCAGGGGTTGTTTTGCATAAACAGCATTTTCAGTTTGAATAAGCATAGTAGTTTCTAAGGCAATTTTATACTATGGATAAAATCATACTTTGAAATGACAATGATATAATGTGGATAACCTCCAATGATAAAGTGAAGGATCCCCTCCTAACACTTGGCTTCCCGCCCAAATTTTCATAAGGATTAACCATCCTCAACATTTATTAAAGCATTTTAAAACCAAAAACAATACTAACTTTAAGTGGCCCTGCTAGCATGTCCATGACCGCGGACGCGGCTATTCGAATAGTTTCTACTCTGCAGAGTTGGTACAACTTTACCCACACGAGGTGACATGCTCGTTATGTCGGCCAATTCACGCTTCCGTAGGCGTGTGACTGAGCAATTACCATGAGGCCTTTACAATGTTTTATCCTAGTACATTCATGCCCGCTAAGGTTTCGCCCTTTGGTGGACAGTCCTCAGGAAGCCCCTCTTGCGCCAAGTGGGAATAAAACGTCTAACCGACACCCACAAAATCACATGACATAAATATACTAGGATATCACAAATTAGTTAGCCAAATCCTGCCCATACAGGACATGTGGTGGTACGTTATGGCATAGCAATAAGCGGCTCAAGATCGGTCCTCAATTGACTTGGCGTCATTCCTTCAACCCATGGGCCTTGATCTTAACCAGATCAAACCCGTGCATAAACACCACCCACCATTCCGACCATTTCGCCCAAGTCCAAACCCATTTTGACTTTATTTTGAATAAAAACTTTATTTTTAAACTCATGTGGTAAGACAATACCACAATGTCAAGTTGAAAATAATTTGTAGAAATCGTGTAAACCCTCCAAATTTCAGTAAATATGGACTAAGCTTGGCTAAGCATATATTTGAATTTTGGTAATATCTTGCCTATGGTATCAAGGTAGTCGATACAACATTCAAATTTGGCCATACAATAACATATGGAATTAACTATACGTAAAACAGATATTAAAATATTTATAACAACATATGCATGCAATAAGGAATTTAAAACTGAAAATAACTTAAAATAATAGGGCAATATGGTCAATGGTGTAACTTGCCTTGGTCGATGTCTTGAAATTCTAAATCTTGATTTGATCGAACTCTCCTGAGTCGTCGAATTCTATCTGTAAAATACGACAAATTCAATGCAAATTCAAATAAATTCAAAACATAGTTCAAATCAACTCCAAACTGAAATATTTTGGTTTAGTTAGCTAGATTATAATTTTATATAAATTTTGCAATTTGAATCACCCAATTTGGAGTTCATATGCAAAAGTTATGAATTTTTGAAGTTTAAATCTAAATCTGAAATTTTATTGAATTTCGAATTATTTTCCCTCGAAAATCTATTTATTGCGCAATGATTACGTCACTACTGATAAATCAGAATTAAATCAATTAATTTATAACTTTCGACATGCGGGCCCCAAGTGTCGATGGGCGCTCATGGTGAACCAAGTCCACCGAGCCTAGGAAGAGCGGTGCGGTGGACCGCCCACGTGTGTCGACCGGCGGCCACGCGACTGTGGCGAGTGGTGGCGCTATGCGGCAACCACGTGGTTGGACCACGCCACGTCGGTTAGCCGGCGGCTTGGCAGCGCGAGCTCGGCCGGATGGCGGTCGGCGGTAGAATGGATGGTGCCAACGAGGAGAGGAGAGCACTGGGGTTACGACGCGCGCAAAGGTCACCCGAGGCAGCGGCGACACGCGGCGAGGATTAAGCGTGGCGCTGATACGGTGCCGACGGCGGAGTGCTCGGTGGCGCCCAGCGGCGAGGTGAGCACCGCAGGTCGGCGGCGGTGTGGCCGTCGTGCGGCGGCGAGGCGAGTGTCGTCGAGTCACCGGATCGGAGGAGAAGGCTCGCGGCGGCGCGGAGAAACCTTCGACACAGCGAGCTCAAGGCGGCAGGGGCAAGTGGATGGTGGATTCGGATCGGTGTGAATAGAGGCTCCCGGTGCTCCCTTTATAGGCGCGGGAGGGTCCGGCGGCGCGGAGATGGTGGAGGTGCGCGGCGCATGGTTGCGCGGCGGCGATTTCAGCGACTGCGTGCACGAAGGGGGAAAAGGTGGGGATCGTGTGCGGTGGTCGGCGCGACTCCGTGCACACGATGCGGGAAGTCGGGAGGTTGGAGCGGCGGTTGCGGAGCTCGTGCGCGCAAAATGGCGAGTCCACGGGTGCTCGCGCGAAGAAGAAGAGAGCGCGCAGCAAGGCGATGAGTACTGAGCCGTTGGATTTCAATCCAACGGTCACAATTATAAGTAGTGGACGCCAAGAATGTACGGTGGAATTTGGCCGTTGATGTAAAATCTAGCAGTGCGGAGAGGAAGAAGCGTGTGTGGTTGATGGCCGTCCGATTAAGATCGGACGGTGGGAGAAAGTGAGCGGCGCGAAGTGTGGGTGAAGTGGGCGCAGCGCAAGGTTTGGGCGGAGCCGGTGGGTTCTACCAAACTGAATTTTGATTTTCTTTTGATTTCTCAATTGTTTTAATTACATTAATTCATTTAGGCTTTAGAAAATAGCAAAATACTTCCAAAATTATGGAAAAATTCACGAAATTCCCATACTCATTATGGACTTAATAAAATTATTTCCAACTATTTGTTGGCTTTTAATTTTGTAAATAAATTTGTTTTAGCTTTAAAATACTTATAAAAGCTTTTGAAAATTCAGGAAAAACCACAAACATAAATAAATTTTTAAATTTTTGAAATTGAAAATTTGGGCATTACAAACCTACTCTTAAGGGAATCTCGACCCGAGATTCGAGTTGGTCAAGAAAGAGATCGGGTAGTTGGTCTTGAGGTCTTCTTCTTTTCCCAAGTGGCTTCACTTTAGGGTGATGACTCCACTGTACTTTGTATGATCTGATGATCCTGCTTCTAGTGACTCGCTCTGCGACATCCAGAATCTTGATGGGTCGCTCCACATAAGTGAGATCTTCTCGAAGATCGAAGCTTTCCAAGAAGGTATGGTCTTCTGGCGCTTGCAAGCATTTCCTTAACTGGGATACATGGAAGACATCGTGCACAGCTGACAAGGCTTCTGGTAGCTCAAGCTTATATGCCACTTCACCTCTTTTGGCTAGAATTTTGTATGGCCCCACAAATGCAGGTGCGAGTTTTCCTTCGTTCGAATCTTCTTACTCCTCTGTTGGAGTGACCTGAGATAGACCAGTCTCCTACCTCAAAGTTTAGATCCCTCCGACGGTTATCAGCATAACTCTTTTGTCGGGTTTGTGCCACTTTCAGATGTTCCCTTATAGCTTTGACCTTACTTTCAGATGTTCACATATCACTATATTGGCAGTCTATATTGATGATATTGTGATTACAGGAGACGATGCCGAGGAAATCAAGTCCTTGAAGAAAAAATTGGGAGAGGCATTTGAGGTGAAAGATCTTGGACCTCTTCGACACTTTCTTAGGATTGAGATTGCCCGTTCTTCGAATGGTATAGTTCTCTCCCAGAGAAAGTATGTCCTTGATCTGCTAGCAGAAACAGGTATGCTTGGGTGTCACCCTATTGCTTCACCTATTGATAGGAATAACAAGTTATGTGCTGAGTCGGGAGATCCAGTTGACAAGGAAGCTTATCAAAGGCTTGTTGGGTGTCTCATCTATTTATGTCATACAAGACTTGATATTTCATATGCAGTGAGTGTGGTTAGTTGATATATGCATGATCCCAGAACAGGACACATGGATGTTGTCTATCGAATCCTACGGTATTTGAAGAGTAGCCCAGGGAGAGGCCTTTGGTTCAGGAAAAATCAACACCTGAATATGGAAGGGTATTGCGATGCTGATTGGGCGAGCAGTGTGGATGATAGGAGATCTACCTCTGGATATTGCATCTTTATGGGAGGTAACCTTGTGTCATAGAGAAGTAAGAAGTAGGAGGTTGTGGCTCGGTCTACTGCAGAAGCAGAGTACAGAGCAATGGCGTTGAGTGTGAGTGAAATGATATGGATGGAGGGTTTATTGTTTGAGCTTCGAATATGGAGGAATAATCCATTGGTGTTGCATTGTGATAATAAATCTGCAATCAACATTGCTAACAATCCAGTTCAGTATGATCGTACTAAGCACGTTGAGATTGACAGGTTTTTTTTATCAAGGAAAAGCTCGATGGCAGAATATTGAAATTAGAGTATGTCAAATCTGGTGAACAGTTAGCTGACTGTTTTACTAAAGGGTTAGTTCCTAGTGAGGGTGCTACAATATGTAACAAGATATGCATGATTGATATCTTTGGCCCATATTGAGGGGGAGTGTTGGAGAGTTCGTATTAGATCTAAATAATGAGTTGTATTGGAGTTGGACTCTATTGTGAGACTATAAATAAAGGGTATGAGATCCTACGGGATACACACAATATTCCGACGATCTACACAAGTAATAACACGCCGAACTGTAGTGGTTCAATCAAATCATTTTACATGAAAATGGTTCTGGCACGTCTAGATGATAATGGTTGTGGTCTCTGCTGAGATCCTTGGATCTGTGAGTTTGGAATCGGAAGGTTGCCACGTACATTACCAGCCCAAAACGCTCGAAAAATACGTGTGTCCCCCCAACCGTAAAGAAACGCAGGCTCCCTCGCGCGGCCGAACTCACCTGGGCGCTGCGGGCTAATCTTCGCGTGCGCGGACCAGATGCTTGCGTGACGGGCGCGCGGCTCGGAGCCACCACCGCAAGGATGTCGACGCAAAATCTATCTTCTTCTGCTCACCTCACCATGATTTAGACGTGTTGATGCATCCTCTCTCGCGCGCACACGCGCGCGATGTTGAAGCACATAGACTTTTGCGAAAGGAGAAGACTAGAGCTACCGAGATGACGAAGGGATGGACCAAGCGATAACAGCTGAGACAGAAAAAAAAAAACGAATTGGCATGAGTAGAAATTAAGGGATAATTCGTACTGTACCGCTCCAAAGATTGAGGGATAACGACTTTTGGATTCACACAACGTCATCTCGGTCCCTTTTTTTTGTGCATTTTCCTGTTTTTTCAGTTGTCTTGAGACATGGAAAGTTACCAATTTGCCCATGGGTGCACCACACGCTGGCCCGGGTCGACCGACCATGTCCGACTCGGCTGCGCAAACCAGAATGCCTCAAACCACACAGAAGTTCATTACATCTAGCTAAGCAAAATACTGTGATTCGATCGGGCTGGTTGGTTCGCACGCGCATGTGCGCAGTCGGGTCACACTAGGGGCAAAATTGACTTTTTGCATGGATTGATAGCTGCAAAATTGATTTAAAAGAGAGGAAATATGGGTAATGGTATTATGTGAATCTAAAAGCCTTTGGAGTGGTATTATCTGAAGAAAAATATTTGAAGCGGTATCCACTGGTCGGCAACCTTTGGAGTAGTATAGTATGAATTATCCCTAAAATTAAACATGAGATTGAGAAGTTCAATCCTATTCGTCCAATCATATTTATTTTGATGAGCATGACGCTCTGGGCGACTTCATCACAGAGCTCTGGTTTACTCTTCTCCTAGCATGGTCTGAGGATCTTGTCCACTCCATATAGCGGTAGGTGATATTAAATACTGACCTACCACACCAGAGGAACCTATAAGTTTCAGTGCTTGAATTCTGGTGAGTGAGCGAAAATCATTTCTTTGTTAAGAGAGGTAGTGACCGGCAATGTCGGCGGGTGAAAGGAAGACGGCGTGCGTCACAGGAGGAAACGGATACATTGCCTCAGCACTCGTCAAGATGCTGCTGGAGAACGGGTATGCTGTCAAGACGACAGTCAGAAACCCCGGTTCGATTCTTATTTCTTTCCAATTCTATGTTTTTTGCGATCTTCCTTTCATCGAGCGGGTGAAATCTTCGGTTCTTCAGAATGGACGGTGAAACATGTTTTTTTAGTTTATGCTTTGTGTTCTCTTTGGTAAGTTCAGCCAGCGAAATATGCTTAGCTAAATCATGTAGAAAAGAAAGAATCCTAAGATAATCCAATTTTGAGGTAATGGAAGTTGCATCTCTGACGTACTTTCACTTATGCTGGAATTTCTGCAACTTGTTCTGATCCTTTAAGACGATGATAAGAATTAACTTTTGGTTTCGCCTCTGAATATTCTACAATTTCTATGTAGATGACATGGAGAAGAACTCCCACCTCAAGAACTTGCAAGCACTTGGCCCCTTAGAGATCCTCCGCGCCGACTTGGATGAACAAGGCAGCTTCGATGAAGCAGTTGCTGGCTGCGATTATGCCTTCCTAGTCGCCGCTCCGATGAACATCGAGTCAGAGAATCCTGAGGTGAATAGTCATCTCCACCAAATTTCGTTTTTATTAACATCACTCTTGTGCTGTCATCTGATGGTGGGACACAAATTTCACGTTGTCGCTCACTCTGACAATTGTTCGCGGTGGTAAAAATACCGTGCTTGCTTGCTATGGCGACGACAGAAAGAACTGATTGAAGCTGGTGTCCAAGGAACTCTCAACGTCATGAGGTCGTGCGTGAAAGCGGGGACGGTGAAGCGCGTGATCCTGACATCGTCGGATGCCGCAATCTCCCGACGGCCGCTGCAAGGCGACGGCCATGTGTTGGACGAGGATTCCTGGTCCGACGTCGAGTACCTGAGAACCGAGAAGCTACCAACTTGGGTACAAATATATGTTCGTCAGTCTCGGCCAAAGATTTACTGATGAAAATACGACGGCATGACGCTAGTATGTTCCGTGTTTGCAGGGATACGCAGTCTCAAAGGTGCTTTTAGAGAAGGAAGCATGCAAATTTGCACAGGAGAACAACATCAGCCTAGTCACCGTGTTCCCTGTGTTCACCTTGGGTGCAGCACCTGTTTCAAAGGCCAAAACAAGCGTCCCCGTTACCCTGTCCTTGTTATCCGGTGAGAAGCTCAAGTGTTGGGCATCGTCTTTTTTTTTCTTTTCTTTTTTTTTTTTCAGTTCAGCACTTACCAACTGAAAGATGCAGCAAACAAGTTCTGAACTTTAATTCGGTGTTCTTTTCATCTCTTACGTGCTACAACTCGGGAGGCTTGATCGATGATATGCATGGTGTATGTGTATATATTTCAGGTGATGAGACGCAGCTCAACCTCCTGAAGGGCTTGCAGGCAGTCTCCGGTACCGTGTCGATAGTTCACATCGACGATCTCTGCCGTGCCGAGTTGTTTGTCGCCGAGAACGAGTCTTCGTCAGGGAGGTACACCTGCTGCAGTCACAACACCACCATTCTGCAGCTTGCCCGTTTACTGGCAGAGAAGTACCCACAGTACAACGTCAAAACCGATTGGTACGAATTGGCTACCTGAACTTGTCTGTCGCGAGTTCTGACACTCGTGCATTGACGAGCGAGTTTACGTACGTTTGCAGCTTTGGCGGCTACCCTGAGAAGCCTAGAGTCTGTGTTTCGTCTGAGAAGCTCGTCAGGGAAGGGTTCGAGTTCAAGTACAAGAACCTGGATGAGATATTCGACGACGTCGTCAAGTACGGCAAGGCCTTGGGGATTCTACCGTACTGATGTTCGTCTACTACACCGATCAGCGATCAGAACCAAACAATGTGCTTGCAAATAAGTATGTGCTAGTAATATGCCGACCTGTATTGTATCTTGCAAAACTAAAAAAAAAAGTGACTGTGACTGAAATTTTCTTAAGCATAAGTCACACTTTTTATCAAATGTATCAATATTCAATCATATGGCACATCAATCTCTACACAAATCCAAACAAGTGACTTAAACTTAAAAAAATTTCAGACAACTTAAAAAATAGCAACACTGAAAAAAAAAACTATATACAACACCCAAACATGCCCTAAATGTTCTCTAAACAATGGTTGTGTCCGCTAAGATTTTGACATCAACAAGTTTGGAAGGTTGTCACGTTAATATGTTCAAGTTGCCAAAGTTTTCATGTCTGTAGAAAGAGAAGTTATTTGTGTCTAAAAAGTACATTTGCTTCTATAATGCTCTTAAATGGAGGATTTTGCTAGAGCGCGCTGTCAAGGAAAATAAGAGTTCAGTCCGCAGATCTTGATGCATTACTTTATAGAAGAAAGCTAATGGGAAACAGCCAATGAAAGACGTCAAATAAATAAGGAAAGAATTCCGGCCTGCCGGATTCGAACCAACGACCTAAGGATTTATCTGCATCAAACTACAGTCCTTCATTCTACCGACCGAGGAAAGGTCGGCTTTGAGACAGATGAAAGTATGAAACGAATGCCATAGCTATATGTTCAGAAAACAACACGACAAAGGTTTTCCTCTTCGAAGTACACAGTAGCGGGCTGCAATCGTGAAGGACAACCTATTACTCGAGGTCATCTATCTTTGATCTTCGCTAACCAAAGATAAACAGGTATTGATGGAACCTTATCATGTACACCTGTCACTGCGAAAGCGCAACACACCCACGCCTTGGCACCACGCAACGGCAGGCCTCTGCTGACTCTGACGAGCAATGTGGTTCTGGTTCTGCAGGGATAGAAGAAAAGTAAAGCTGCGACAAATTAAAGAAATCAATAAACAATTGCAGCTGATTAGGCCACTGAATCCGATGAGTAAATCCATTCGGACAGATTAAGCAGAGAACAAGGGTCGGCGCGTGCCACCTTCACCAGCCTAGCGATGGCAATAGCCTCATTCTCTGATTGGGATTCACCTATTAGGAGATGGGGATGAAGCTATTTTTTTCTTTGAGAGATCTTAATATCTACAAATCTGATTCTCCATCAGATAAAGTAGGTATGAGGTCATTTTCCTACTTCCCATCTCTGCTACCCGCATGGCCCCCGATAACACATATAGGCCACTAACCCACTACCACATAACCCGATAAGACGATAACCAAATAATCTCATTACATCCTTTATTTTCCATATGCTAATTAATCAAAAAAACATCATCATTATTAGCATTACATGTGGATATTTATACTCATTTATAACATTATGGATCTTATTTTCTCTTCTTTCGGAATCCAACTTTCGGGTATGGGTCCCCGTGGGGCTCCGATAACCCGATGGGGACATAGAACGGGGGGAGAATAGCACCGAGAGCGGGATGAGGACGAGCGGGAATTTTTCGTCTCGAAAATGAGGATGTTCCACCACCCCGACGAGAAATGGCCCGTTGCCATCCCTACACCAGCCCAAGCACGAGTTTGAGCATCCATCTTGTTTGGACCATGACCGGGATCCGGGATGACAACATATCTAGTTGAGAACGGGGTGATCTACAAGTTACTTCTAGACGGCATTTGCGGCGATCCGATACTCGGCCTCAACGCTCGAGTGAGACACCGTGTCTTTGGCGCTTGAGGACCACGAGACAAGATTGTCGTCGAAATATCCCGTAGCTAGAAGTGGATTTCGGGTGTCGGGACAGCGGCCCGATCGGCATCGGTGTAGGCGGTGAGGAGGCGGCGAAGTCGATGGAGCCGCAAACCATGGTTGTGATGCCTTTGAGGTAGCGAAGAATACACTTTAGAAGATTGGCATGCGGTTCACGGGATCATGCATGTGGAGCGCCGCTATATCGCGTGACGCAATGTCGGGGCGTGTAAGCGTCGAGTGCGTGTAAGCGCCCGGCGATGCTGCGGTGGTCGGTGGGGTTCGCCAGCTTGGGTCGCTGTGGATGGTAGCTTGGAGGAGGTGTCCACGAGTGTCTTTGCACTGCGTGCGATTAGACATCTTGCGACACGGGCAAGAGTGTCCTCGGTGTCTGATTAGACATGCCGCGCGGCAAGAGTGTCCTCGGTGTCGTGGCTGGGAGAGGAAGAACCCGGTGTTGATGCGGCTGCGGAGACACCCGGGAAGAAGTGAAGATCGCCCGAGTTCTTGGTGAGAATTCGTTATGGGCGAGGAAATCACTGGCGAAGTAGCTTAGTGAGGAGGCGGTGAGAGCGATGTCATCCATGCATGGTAGATAGATCGTATCCACGCCACGCCGGATTGATGAACAATGGCGGATCGCCTTGGAGGCGGCGAACCCCAAAGACACGAGATAGGTCGCCAGCGGCCGAACCAAGCCCACAAGGCACGCTTGAGGCCGTAGAGTGACTGTTTGGACAACAAGCGTGAGAGGCATGCTCGGTGTCGACAAAGCGGAGGGCGCTGCGATAGGTGGTTTCGCGGCGTGCCATGAGAACACGTTGTTGATGTCGGTGGTGCACCGCCAATCGTTGGACAGCGCAATGGTGAGGACGGTGCGGACGGTAGCGGTTTAACAATCGGGCGAACATCTGCGTCGAAGTCAACGCCGGTCGTTGAGAGAAACGAAAGCACCCACGAACCTTGTTGCGGTCAAGGAGCCATCGGGCTTCAACTTGCCGAAAAATCCATTTACTGTTACAATGTTAGCACTAGAAGGACGAGAAACAACTCCTGTGTTGTTCGTGTGAAGGCGTCGAACTCGCTTTGTATAGCCTTGCGCCGATTCTCGTCATTGAGTGGTGTGGTGTCGGACCGGATTTGTAATCCGAATCCTCGTGATAAAGCTGCGCTATTCCTCGGATCGATGAATGGCGCTCACGAGTACACATTCTTTGAATCATTTCATACATCGCGTAGACCAAATCATTCATTAATACAAGCATTAGAGTTCAAATAGACCACGTCGGTCGAGTTTACAATAGGGCGTCGGGCCAAATGAGTTCATTACAAAATCTCGATGCGATAAGCGGAAGCAAAGGGTAGAGCAAGTCTCTCCACAAGCAAGCCCAGGGTACCATGTGTTCGACCGATATTAGCCAAAGGCTTGGATAATATAGGATGTACACAGTACCAACGAGCCAACAGGTGGCGAGACTCGGACTACGGAACTATGCTACTCTTCTTCATGTCCTTGCTCCTCGGCGTCTGGTCCCGTAGTAGACGCAATCTCCATGATCCACGGGTTACGAGGGTTGGGGGAAAGAGCGAGGATGAGCTCAACTTCCGTGCTCATGAGCCAACACCAGTATGCAATAATATACATGCAAAGCTTAACAAGGATGGCGGGTTCATTTATTTGCGCAAAGCAATATTTTGAGTACCAATATTAGAAAGTCCTATCACTTAGCATTTTAACCAAATTGCATTTGTTAAAGAGATTACTTGTGCAATATTTATATGATGAGGTTACCTCCACCTCATGCTTATTTTTGATAGCGGTTACATCCACCACTTAACAACAACTGGGTACATCCACCGGGGAAAACCAAAACCGGGGTGACAACGACCCAACACTTTTATCCCGCCCACAAGGTTTTATAAGCAGAACTAACTCTTGTAAGTTCACATGTCGCCCTTGACCGTGAGCACGGCTATTGAACAGTTTATTACACTCTGCAGAGGTTGTACACTTTACCCACAAGAGACAATCATCGACATATACACATGTTTCGTAGACATGTGAGTCAAGGGAGATCGTCACAAGGCCTTTACAATGCATCCACGGTATTTGTTACACCGCTAAGGTTTCACGAGAAGGGTTACGCTCACGTGGACAGTCAACCTTTCCCAGATCCTCTTGCGCCACACGGCTACGTTCACATAGACCCGTAAGTCGTGACACTAACCCATAACCACAAAGGCTTATGGCGTGGCGGGTCATCTGCACAGTGCAACTCATACTAACGGATACAAATTATTCAGCCAGTCGACACCATTATAGACATGTGGTCGTCTTGTTTTACATTGGGAGGTCATCACGAGTTAAGTCCTTAGGGACCATCAGGCAGTTCATACCATATACCATCCACAAACCAACATTCCTTGGGCTGCATTAACACCCACCAACATACCATCCATCATACCACCCGCCCAGATGTGATAAACAATTTTTAGGGTTTTTAAGAGGTAGGAAAAATACAACATCGTAACCATCTCAGTCATTTACACCCAATGACTGTCCAAAATCATGTTCATTTCAAAAGATGATGAATGGGGTAGATGATACCCCGATACTTAAGTAGGACTAGCATGGCGCTTAAGTATAGCCTAAACTAGTTTAGTTACCAAATATTTACTAGGGTGACAAGGGTGTATGGCAATTCAATTATCAAGGGATGGTGTATTAATAATTAAGCATCAAATTGGCATTTAACTACCTTAGGGTATTAAACATACACTTGCATAAAGAAATTAAAGCATGCAACTTGATAATTTAAAAGAACATAATTTGCATAAAATGTAGGTTCAATATGATCAAAGTGTTGACTCGCCTGGGTCTAGGGCTAGGTGATCTTGATACTCTTGAGCTTGATCGAAGTGGGGGTCTCCGGCTTCTCCAAACTCTACGCGATCGATCGTACCGGAAAAGAAACAAACGAGCAAACAAATTAAATAAATAACAAAAACTCATCAAATGAACTCCAAAATAAACCAAACTAGCACCAAAAGAAAGAGCTTTATTTTAGAAATTTTTAGAAACAAAAACCACAATTTTTGGAGTTGAAACGGGGGAGAAAAGAGATTTTAAAGCCTCTCTTTTGAAAAGAAAAAGAAAGGAAAATCAACCAAAAAAAAACCGAAAGTGGCCCACGGCCAACTCTTGACCAGCCCTTCTACAGGGCGGAGGCGCGCTGCTGTGGCCACGCCGGCGCTCGGCTCGCGCGAAGCGGCGCAAGCGCGTCGCGGCCTGGCGGCGGGAGAGAAAGCGAGCGAGGAGGTTGGCGAGAGAAAAGAGAGGCGCTAGGCGAGAAGGGAAGGAGAGCAGGGCGGTGGTGGCGCGCGCGGGAAGATGAAGGAGCTCGGGGAGGCGCGGCGGCGGCGACAGCGGCGGCCCGGCGGAGGGTTCGGGGCGTGCGGCGGCGGCCGGGGAAGAAGAGCTCGGGAAGGCAGGCGCGCGCGCTTCAAAGGTAAGTCCTCCAACTCCTTTGCTCTCTTTTCTTGATCGGGAAGGGAGGAAGTGGGGCGGGGTGATTGGACGAGAGAAGCGCGGCTTTTATAGCGGAGGGCTTTGGATCCGAGAGGAGGAGCGTTGGCGCTCAGGCGAGAGTGCCGAGGCGCGGCTGGGCTGCTGCGTGGCGGTCGAGCGAAGCGAGAGGATGGGGCGGAGTCGGCGCGGCGGGCGTTAGCGGCCGGCGAAGCGGGGCGAGCGAGCGAGGGCATGGCGTCGCGGGAGCTAGGGAAGGGCTAGGGTTAGGGTTAGGAGAAGCAGAGGCTCGGTGCTTCGGGGAGAATCGAATCTTTGAGCAATCAGGGCAAACTCTGGGGTTTGAGCTCTGAACCAAGATCTTGCAAAATCCGAAATTTTGGATGTTACATGTGGTAAGTTTTTGGAATGGGAGATGAAGCGGTGGCATAGAGATTAAGACGTTGGATAGGTTGTCAGAAACCGCATTTGCCACGCATCGTCATGGAGTGATCGTTGATGACCGGGAAAATGGGCTCGGTAGCCAGAGGGGGTGGTGCAAGAGTAGCAGCAGGGTCGAGCGCGGGTGCAGGGAGGAGCGGCGCGGGTGTTGGTGCTGGCGGGTGGGGCACCGAGCGTGCAATGGGAGGTGGGATGATGGCAGGGGCATGGATGATATCAATGAGTAAATTGAAATCCGAAGGTGTGGGTGGCTTTTGTTGCTTGGCAAAAGGAAAAGAGTGTTTATCGAAGGTGACATGATGTGAGATGATAATATGGTTTGAGGCGAGGTTGAGGCAACGTTAACCCTTATGGTGATCGGGATACCCAAGGAACACGCAAGGCGTGGAGCAAGGCGCGAGTTTGTGAGCGGTTGTGGAGGAGAGGTTAGGATAATACCTACAGCTGAAAATGCGAAGATGTGAGTAGGAAGGCGGGGATCCGAAAAGAGCCTCGTGAGGGGTGCCGAAATTCAGGGGTTTTGTGGGGGAGGAGATTGAGGAGATAGGTAGTGGCGTGAAGTGCTTTGACCCAATAGATGGGTGGGAGAGAAGCCTGAAAAAGAAGAGAACGGAGGTTGTCATTCGTCGAGCGGATGACATGCTCGACCTTGCCGTTCTGTTAGGACGTGTGTGGGCATAACATGCGGAGTGCAATGCCATGAGAGAGGAGGTGGAGACACATGGTGGTGTTATCAAACTCGCCACAGTTGTCACATTGGATGCCGCGGACACACGAAGAAAATTGGGTGGAGACATGAGCAAAGAAATGGCTAAGAGTGGTGAACACATCCGACTTAAGAAGAAGTGGAAACGTCCATAACTGGTGTGTGAAATCATCAAGTACAATGAAATAATACTTATAATCAGAAACACTGGGGATAGGGGACGTCGAGAGATCACAATGTATCAAATCGAAAGCTTGATTGGTGTGAGTGGAGGAAGAGGAAAATGGTAGACGCATATGTCGACCAAGCTGGCAGGCATGGCACAAAGTGTCATCTAACATTTTATTACATGAAATAGAAGAAACACAGGCTATGTGCGATAAAGCTTGGCGTCCGATGTGGCCGAGGCGACGATGCCACAAGGTAGCGGATGAGGTGGTGGTGGAGAGAGCACATGGAGTGGGAGGCGGCCACTGGAAGGGGTAGAGGTCGCTACGACTATTGCATCTGATGGTCACGTTCTTGATGCAAGGATTCTTCCAAGGAAGGCCACCAGGATCAAATTCAACAGAACAATGATTATCTAAAGTGAACTGACAAACTGAAATAATGTTCTTAATGAGATTAGGAGTGACAAGAACGTCGTTTTGGTGAAAAGAGTGGTTAGGAGTAAGGCCGTCGCAAGCAAGATGTTCTTCAGTTGCTTCAAATGTCTTCATGATCCTTAATTCAGCGTCTGGCTCTTCACCAAGGATTAGATCTTCTAAAATTACTCCTTTTTCCTCAAGAATGCTGGCATCCTCAGATATCATTCTCACACTGAGGACTTGCAATGCCTCAATTGCCGTATTGTACCATTCATAATCCATATAGGCACAAAATGTGTACCAATGCCTCAATTGCCGTATTGTACCATTCAGAAACGCAGGCTCCCTCGCGCGGCCAACCTCACCTGGGCGCCGGCGGGCTAATCTTTGCGTGCGCGGACCAGACCCTTGCGCGACGAGCGCGCGGCTCGGAGCCACCAACGCAAGGATGGCGACGGAAAATCTATCTTTTTCTGCTCAGCTTACCATGATTGAGACGTGTTGATGCATCCTCTCTCCCTCTCTCTCGCACACGCGCGCGATGTTGACGCACATAGACTTTTGCGACAGGAGAAGACTAAAGTTACTGAGAGGACGAAGGATTGGACCAAGCGATAACAGCCGTGAGACAGGAAAAAGACCGAATTGGCCTGAGTTAAAATTAAGGTATAATTCGTACTGTACCACTTCAAAGATTGACAACTACCAGACCAGAGGAACCTATACTTGACTGTATTAGTTCAGTGCTTGAATTCTGGTGAGTGAGCGAAAATCATCATTTCTTTGTCAAGAGAGGTAGTGACCGGCGATGTCGGCGGGCGAAAGGAAGACGGCGTGCGTCACAGGAGGAAACGGATACATTGCTTCAGCACTCATCAAGATGCTGCTGGAGAACGGGTATGCTGTCAAGACAACAGTCAGAAACCCCGGTTCGATTCTTATTTCTTTCCAATTCTATGTTTTTGCGATCTTCCTTTCATCTAGCGCGTGAAATCTTCGGTTCTTCAGAATGGACGGTGAAACATGTTTTTTAGTTTATGCTTTGTGTTCTATTTGGTAAGTTCAGCCAGCAAAATATGCTTAGCTAAATCATGTAGAAAAGAAAGAATCCTAAGATAATCCAATTTTGAGGTAATAAAAGTTGCATCTCTGACGTACTTTCACTTATGTCTGATCCTTTAAGACGATGATAAGAATTAACATTTGGTTTCGCCTCTGAATATTCTACAATTTCTATGTAGATGACATGGAGAAGAACTCCCACCTCAAGAACTTGCAAGCACTTGGCCCCTTAGAGATCCTCCGCGCCGACTTGGATGAACAAGGCAGCTTCGATGAAGCAGTTGCTGGCTGCGATTATGCCTTCCTCGTCGCCGCTCCGGTGAACCTCGAGTCAGAGAATCCTGAGGTGAATAGTCATCTCCACCAAATTTCGTCTTAATTAACATCACTCTTGTGCTGTCATCTGATGGTGGTCTAATAGTTGGGACGCAATTTTCACGTTGTTGCTCACTACAATTGTTCGCGGTGGTACAAATACCGTGCTTGCTTGCTATGGCGACGCAGAAAGAACTGTTTTTTTGTTGAGCAAAACAGAAAGAACTGATTGAAGCTGGTGTCAAGGAACTCTCAACGTCATGAGGTCGTGCGTGAAAGCGGGGACGGTGAAGCGCGTGATCCTGACATCGTCGAATGCCGCAATCTCCCGACGGCCGCTGCAAGGCGACGGCCATGTGCTGGACGAGGATTCCTGGTCCGACGTCGAGTACCTGAGAACCGAGAAGCCACCAACTTGGGTACAAATATATGTTCAGTCAGTCTCGGCCAAAGATTTACCGATGAAAATACGACGGCATGACGCTAGTATGTTCCGTGTTTTCAGGGATACGCAGTCTCGAAGGTGCTTTTAGAGAAGGAAGCAGGCAAATTTGCACAGGAGAACAACATGAGCCTGGTCACCGTGTTCCCTGTGGTCACCTTGGGTGCAGCACCTGTTTCAAAGGCCAAAACAAGCGTCCTCGTTACCCTGTCCTTGTTATCCGGTGAGAAGCACAAGTGTTGGGCATCGTTTTTTTTTCTTCAGTTCAGCACTTACCAACTGAAAGATGCGGCAAACAAGTTCTGAACTTTAATTCGGTGTTCTTTTCATCTCTTACGTGCTACAACTCGGGAGGCTTGATCGATGATATGCATGGTGTATGTGTATATATTTCAGGCGATGAGACGCAGCTCAACCTCCTGAAGGGCTTGCAGGCGGTCTCCGGTACCGTGTCGATAGTTCACATCGACGATCTCTGCCGTGCCGAGTTGTTTGTCGCCGAGAACGAGTCTTCGTCAGGGAGGTACACCTGCTGCAGTCACAATACCACCATTCTGCAGCTTGCCCGTTTACTGGCAGAGAAGTACCCACAGTACAACGTGAAAACCGATTGGTACGAATTGGCTCCCTGAACTTTTTGTCGCGAGATCTGACACTCGTGCATTGACGAGCGAGTTTACGTACGTTTGCAGCTTTGGCGACTACCCTGAGAAGCCGAGAGTCTGTGTTTCGTCTGAGAAGCTCGTCAGGGAAGGGTTCGAGTTCAAGTACAAGAACCTGGATGAGATATTCGACGACGTCGTCAAGTACGGCAAGGCCTTGGGGATTCTACCGTACTGATGTTAGTCTACTGCACCGATCAGCAGTGTCTGTGTAAATTTACTAGCTATCTAGGAGATCGTTTCAACCGGTATTGGGAGCCGTACACCGACAGGAGGAGCTCGGTGGTGGAGAGCCAGGCGAGCGTAAATTCTTCCTTTTTATTATTTCTGAACAACGAATAATGGTCATTGTACATTTGTACCGCAGCAACCTCACAAATTTCAGTGTTGGAGGGTCAATATCTGACCACATTGCCAATCTGACTGCAATCTCGAGCATGTAAGCTTCTTGAAACAAGTTGATGTTAGATGTGCGTGCTAAGTGAGAAGTTGAGTGTTTAATCGGGGTTGTTTTTTAAATTCGTGTGTGCACTGATGTACTTGCTTTTTTTCTCGGCTTCTCTAGTGAGCTGGAGATTAATAAAAGTTGCCTTGTTTCAACATATTAAATTCTGAAATGTAAAGTTTCCAAGGTACAACAAGCAAAGATAGTTAAAATGAAGGAGAAATGGTTAACAAAGTCAGAATGAGAATATGAGATGGAATGTGCTTCATGACCCTTCTCTCTATGGGTACCCATGGGTGGTGGTGCATTGTTCACAGATAAACGGGCGTGCCCGCGAGCACAGGCATGGGCGAGGTTGTTCGCCCGTCGTCCTTCGCGGGTATGCCCCGGGGGGGGGTAGGAATATCGGAGTCGCGGGTATGGGTATAGACTAGCATTACCCGTGCCCGCCGCGCCCGATTGCCATCCCTAGGAGCGACGGTAGACCAAACTCTAATCCACTCAGGGGATGAGCTCTTCAACTTCGGGGGCACTCGGTGACGGAGGTGGCGTGGCGGGGACTTCGCCGGAGCGACGAATCGCCGGCGGGGCGGCACGGCCGACAAGGGAAGCTCGGCTTTTTCCGGGGGAAACTTATTGAGATGGAGGGATTGGCGAGGAGGGGAGGCAAGGGGGTGCTTCAGGGCTCCTTATAGCCGGGGAAGAGGACCCTTGGAGGGCAGGTGAAGGGCGCACGGTCCCGAGGCGGCGCGGCATGGGCGAGGATCGACGGGACAGGGGCAGGTGAGGGTGGCAGCGAGGAGACTTGACGAGGGCGGTTGCTGGCGCTTGTTGACGAAGGCAAGGGCGAGTAGGTGGCTGTAGGCGCGGTGACACAAGCGAGCAGGGGTGGGCACAGACGTGCGCGCGTGCCAGACGCACGGGCATGCTCTGGAGCAGCACGGCGTGCTCCAGGCTGGCCTGGGCCGAAAGAGAGAAAAGGGCCAGGCCCAAGGGAGAGGAGAAGTGGGTTGAGCCCAAGGAGAAGAAATGGGCCGAGCCCAACAGAGGGGATTTGAATCGAAACCGCGATTGAACTTGAGATTTGAAACCCAAAATTTGAATTGAGGTAGAAGCGAGAGAATTTTGCAATTACACAACTAATTTGAAATAGTTTTTGATGCTCTAATTACAGACCAAAACACTATTCATGGTTCGAAAAACAGACTATTACATGCTCTCTGCTGAAAAGTGGTTCTGGCACGTCTAGATGATAATGGTTGTGCTCTGTGCTGAAATCCTTGGATCTGCGAGTATGGAATTGGAAGGTTGCCACCTACATTACTAGCCCAAACGTTCAGTTGCACAAAACGCCTGAAAAACGCGTGAGCGTGTAGGCCACGCGCACATCGGCACGCGGTCTAGTTGCCTCCGCCCACACGGGCCCCCGCACCGTAAAGAAACGCAGGCTCCCTCGCGTGGCCAACCTCACCTGGGCGCGGCAGGCTAAACTTCGCATGCGCGGACCAGATGCTTGCGCGAAGGGCGCGCGGCTCGAAGCCACCACCGCAAGGATGGCGACGCAAAATCTATCTTCTTCTGCACACCTCATGACTCATGAGACGTGTTGATGCATCCTCTCTCGCGCACACGCTCGCGATGTTGACGCTCAGACTTGCGAAAGGAGAAGACTAAAGTTACTGAGAGGACGAAGGAATGGACCAAGCGATAACAGCCGTGAGAGAAAAAAAAAAGGACTGAATAGACCGAATAGGACTGTACTACTCCAAAGATTTTTCTTATGAGAATACCACTCTTAACAACTTTTGGATTCACATAATGCCATCTCTTGGCCAATAAAAATCATGATTGAGACGTAATGCCATCTCTTTTGGATTCACATAATGCCATCTCTTGGCCAATAAAAATCATCTCTTGGCCAATAGAAACGCAAAATCTATCTTTTTCTGCTCACCCTGTTAGATTGATCTCAGCTGATTAGCCCAACGGCTAATCGGGCCTTGATCGCGCTCGATCGGGCGCCAGCTCAACCAGCGGTGATGGGCCCTATCGCTGCACAATAAATAGAGGTGGGGCCGGCTCGAGAGCGAGGTTGGCTGAGCGCAATCCCACCCGACAAAACCCTAGACCGATCTAGGCGGCGCGA